>JBBJLR010020297.1:0-30548 GCA_037577145.1 Brachypetersius gabonensis
TTGTCCCACAACAACATTAAAATAGTGTAGATTAGTGTACAATGTTTTATATTTATTTTATAGTTGTATTAAATTAGTTTTTTTTTAAAGTAACGCAGTAGTTACTTTGCCTGGTAATTAGTTACTTTTATAATGATGTAGATTTATAAACAAGCTAGAATAGAGTAACAGAATGGAGAGTAACAGAATGGATGAAATGGAAGATTGAAGGGGTGTGCAAACTGAATAAAGATGAATAATCGCACACTTTCACAGATCACTTTACTACCTCATGCTAGATGTTGTTAGTTATATTTATTTCGTTGTAATGTTGCACTGTCTATAGTTTATTGCCTGTAGTCTGTGGAGGAAAAACAGTTAATTATATGTTGTACACTGTATTTGAACATGACAATAAAACCATGTCAACTACTCTCAACTATACTTCTGATATTGTATGACACTGTTACCTATAAAAATGGACAAAGGTACAGACATAAACAACATATGCCATCTTAAAGACAAAATTTTGATCACAATTTGTAAATTTTTACAGCTAGATGCCCAGACAATTATAGATCTTATAAACACGTAATAGTTACTATACAATAGCAATGTCAGCCTTACTGCATCAGAACTGCGGTTTTTTTTGTTGCTTTGAGAGTAAAGTTTAAAAGAAGTACTTGAATCAGCCAACAGCCCAGTGCATTACATTCTTTCTCTGTTCTACAACAAGCAGTGCCCATGTGCCATGTTTGAGCTACACCATTCGTTCAGCATCAATTCTTCTCTTTTACATGTTCATGCAGGTGTTTTCCTATGTCTTTGCACACAAAGAGCCTAACCTTAGTGAAAACTGCATGCATAAAGAAAACACACACAGGGCCACTGGAAAAAGTTCAAATTGGTACATACAGAAAATGTGGTTTGTAATAAATGATCCACAGTCTTCAGAGCTGCTTGTGTATGCCCTCCTTCCCTCACAAGTAGCACAGGGCATCAATTGTAAGATTATGATCCTGTCTCTCACTCACTCTTTTACACATACAAATATTGAATGCATCTAGTTGCAGACTCACTTTTGACAGGAAGCTCTGAGGTTTCCTGTGCACTACTAGTAAAAAGAGAGGACGCACTCTCACCTCAGACCCTTACCTTTTGAAACTAACACCACCACTTCATAAAGGAACACCTAACTTCATCATTACCTTACATACTGCGAAGTTAAGAAACATCAAACTCAAAAAATGAGTTGTAACATTTTAGCTAACACAAGATCATGTCTGACGATCTGCAGAATAAGTCATGTGAATTGAACAGACCAAACTCAATATAAGATTTTTTTTTTTATTTTTGTTGAGTGCCATGCATTCAATTGTTATACACTGGCTTTGGAAATGTAAGTTTACTATTTCAATATGAACTAAAGTATTGAACAGCAGTAACTAAAAATCAAGCAACTGCCATGACATTCCATACCAAAAAGCAACCGCAAATCAACCATTCAACAAACCTAAAAGTCTTATGGATGTCTTTTAAAGATTTAAAGAAAAAATAAACAAAATGTATAACATGCTGTCTAGTACTTAAACCCATTGTATCAATCATTGCAGACAAACAAATATTCCTCCATTACGCCAAATATTTGAGCTCAAAGAGATTATTCCCCAATGTGACATGGTTTAAAGATTAACTGTTCGATGAAAAACACAAACTTAAAATGTTCAGACTTATCTTCCAAAGGTGGCTCAGGAGTATGACTTTCTCCTGTGGATTTCACATCGAGAAGTGATCGCTGATTGGTGGTTTAGCAACCCACTGTCCATATCCCCTCATTGCCAAGTACGACTTCAGCACACTCTTTGCTTCTTGGTATGGCTTTGCCATCATCTAGATTTCCAAAAGGTGTACAGTCAGTCAACTGACAATAATAATGTAAGCTCAAGCTGTTAAGTACACAAATGACCAGTCTTTACTTCAGTTTAGTCAGTCATTATTGGTTTAGGACATTGCATAAATCATTACTGACTGTATTATTCTGCTATCAAAATGAAAGCAACCACTGAAGGTATTCAACCCCAGTGACAGGAAAAGGAATCTTTATCATAGATGTCACAAACTCTTAGAGTCAAACGCCAATTTAACTCCAATCCTCACAACTTCACAACAGTCACTTAAGTATTACTAACAGCTCTGCTAAGTGCAATACCATACTCCTAACTATCATCTGTGTCATTAGATTTCACTTAACTATGTTACTTATCTATAGTATTTCTACCCAGCATTTGTTTATATATCATAGTGTATTTTACACAGGGTTTTTTTACAGATTTTTATTCAGATTTATTTAGACTTATTTTATTAATTTATATATTTTATATTCTTATGTTATGACTGTGAATTTCCTCAGAAATCAATACAGTTTTCTGATTCTAGTACACAACATTATTAAGAATGTCAACATTGCTGTTCCCTTATGTTTTGTTAGACAGTGGAAGGTGTTTTTAAATTGCTTCAAAAAGAAAATTAATGTTGGGTTAATCATAGGACATTGTGATGTTCTTTATTTCTTAGTATATGTATAAAGGTTACAATTATAATGCCCTTTATGCTTTTAATGCAAAATTCCTGCATAGTCTTGAAATCTCCTCAGTCAAACACCCTTAAACAGCCAATAACATCAACAAAAGCAAACTTTGCTTTTCTGGTTATTTACACCAAATATGAGAATAAGACTGAAAAGCGTATTATCTTCTTATATGATCATTATAATAAAGTAGACTGCCCATTACAAATAAAAAGAAAAAAAAAACCATTAAATCGGATTTTCAGACCCACCTATTTATTGTGTTAAAGACCTTAATTTGGACTGGACACTTTTTTCTTCCATGATATAAGAAGAGTATATTTAAGTCCTCAGAATCCAGGTCTGGGACCCACTATGGGCCAATTCAAGACCCAATGTGTCTTGAGTGATTTGATCACAAATGGACAGCTATGACCCTAGGTGTGAAGATACCCAAGACACATTGAGATCCAGACAATATTTAGAGCTTTTCTTGGTCACGTATGACTGCATTCTTTTATCAGAGTGTGCGCAAATATGTCCTGGGTTACTCAACAGAAGTACATACACTTCCAGCAACATCTTATTAAAATTTTCATTTTATATCATAGATTATATTAATCTTTTTATTTCTGGCAGACCTGTCATGGGAAGTGGATTGTAACCTTTCAACAAAGAGAAATGTTGTATTTGTTTATTCTAATGCCAGATGTGGACTGATGGACATAGAGCTGTCTAGTTAAGACCAGACCACTGAACACGATAGTGCCAGGATGTGTACAAGGCCTAAAATGTGTCTGAAAGAAAGGAGGACGTTTAGCACATTACCCTAAACATGGCAAATACCTTTGCCTCCCTGTAGGACACAGCAGCAAGCAGCTCCTCTCTCTGAGCCTCTTTCGCTACCAAGTTGAAACGACTCAACATGGCAGCCTTACATAGACGACTGGCAAGAGCCGTCCCACTCTTAAAGGGAGACCTGAGGGTCAAGAACATAAAACAAAACAAAGACTTACATGTTAATTGCTTTTTATTCGGAATAAGGGAAGAAAAGCACAAAAAGAAATCCACCAACAGAATAAAGTCAGAGTTTGTACCTATTATCGTACACTATATGGACAAAAGTGTTGGGACTTGACACTGCACTTAAATACGTAGACTTTAATATTGAATGGGTCCCCCTGTGCAGCTATAAAAGTTTCCACTCTTCTTGGAAGGCTTTCCACAAGATCTTCGAGCTTCTGTGGGAATTTGTGCCCATTTATTCTGTAAAGCATTATGAGGTCATGCATTGATGCTGGACGAGAAGGCCTGGCTCGCAATCTCCGTTCCATCTCATCCCAAAAGTATCTTTATGGAGTTTGCTTTGTGCACTCGGGCCCAATAGAAAAGGTTCTTCCCCAAATTGTGTGCACAAAGTTGAAAGCATGCCATTGTCCAAAATGTCTTGCTATGCTGAAGCATTAAAATTAGCCCAGACCCTGAAGAACAGGTATGTCCCAATACTACCACCCGAGTTGCCTATTTCCACTTAACAAGTTGCACACACATTTCAGACCATGCTTTTTGACAAAGGCCCCAGAACCTCAAGATCTCTGGGATGCTCAGATTCAATACACCTGTCTCTATCATTTAGAGTCCCCTGAAGACATGGACTATCACATGGACCAGGAGTGTCAATTCAAGGTTAGTGCTAAACTCTGCATGGTGGCAGATTTATCTAAGACCAATATTGATAGCAGTTACTGTTAAAGTTCACATACCATTCACATTACTGTTACACTGCTGTATTGTCTATTTATTATATTCAAAGTCAAAGTCAAAGTCAACTTTATTGTCATATATATACACACATACATACATACATACACACACACACATTAGCGAAATGACATTTACATTGGATGTGCAAGAGGTAGTTATAAAATGACAATGATTATAATATGACTAATTTCACAAGCAGTGTTCAGTGTAAGTACAAACATGCAACCATGTGTACAGGTGGAGATTGAAATTTTACACTGAATGTGCAAGAAGTAGAGTTATAATATAACATCCTATATCCAGGCTATATACTGTATGTGTATTTTCAGCATATGTGCAAATAAGCAACAGAGCTTGAGATTGTCCATGTAGGAGCATAGTATGGTAAAGTGCAGTGGTGCAACTGGGTCAGTTATTCTACAGTTCAGGTGTGCGTGTGAGGGGAAAGTGCAGTGGTGCAACAGAGTCAGTTGTTTCACGGTCCAGGTGTGCATGTGGGGGGGAAGTGTGATGGCTGGGAGTGAGTTCAAGAGTCTGATGGCAATCCGTTGGAGCCGCTTGAGATCGGCACCAGTGCTGTTGCCTAACCAGGTGGAGATGCAGTTGGTCAAGACGCTCTCTATGGTGCCCCTGTAGAACACGGTAAGAGTGGGAGCGGGAAGATTGGCTTGCTTCAGTCGTCTCAGGAAGTGGAGACGCTGCTGGGCCTTTTTGGTGATGGAGGCGGTGTTGGTGGTCAAGGTGAGGTCATCTGAGATGTGAATACCCAAGAACTTGGTGTTGTTCTTGACAGGTTGTTCTCGCTGCACCAGGCCGCCAGCTGCTTAACCTCATCTCTGTACGCCAACTCATCGTTGTTGCTGATGAGCCCCACCACGGTCGTGTCATCGGCGAATTTAATGATGTGGTTTGAGCTGTGCAGGGTGGTGCAGTCGTGGGTCAGGAGTGTGAACAAAAGTGGACTGAGAACGCAGCCCTGAGGAGCTCCTGTGCTCAGCCTGATGGTGCTGGAAACATGGTCGCCGATTGGGACGGACTGAGGCCTCTCTGACAAGAAATCCAGTATCCAGTTACAAAGAGAGGTGCTCAGTCTTAACCTTCTCAGTTTCTCACTGTCTCTGAGGAATATTGGTATTAAACGCTGAACTAAAGTCTATGAGCAGCAATCTGACATAAGAGTTTTTATTGTCCAGGTGAGAAAGGGAAAGGTGAAGTGCAGTGGATATCGCATACTCAGTTGACCTGTTTGTGCAATAGGCGAACTGCAGAGGGTCCAGTGAGTCGGGGAGGTTGCTTTTCAGGTGGCTTTCGTTGTGTGCGTGGTGTTCAGTACATCAAACCGGGCGTAGAACTTGTTCAGCTCCTCAGATAGTGTGGTGTCCCCCTCGCAGCTGCTTGGTGCTGGCTTGTACTGAGTGACAGCCTGGATGCCCTGCCATAAACTGCGGGAGTCTTTTGTATTGATGAAGTGGTTCTGAATCTTTTGTGCTTGTGCTCGCTTTGCTTGTCGAATGGAGTGAGAGAGGTGGGCTCTGGCAGTTCGGAGAGCAGTTTTATTCCCGGACCGGAAAGCAAAAACTCTCTCTCTCAGCCGTGCCCGCACCTGTGCTGTGAACCAGGGCTTCTCGTTGGCTCTGGTGGTGATGTTCTTTAGGACTGTAACATCCTCTATGCATTTAGGGATGTAGCTGGTCACAGAGTCTGCAAACTCATCCAGGTTAATGTGACCATTGTACGTCGCCGCCTCTTTAAAAACATTCCAGTCTGTGCACTCAAAGCAGTCTATTTATTATATTAGTTCTGTCACCCTTTGCGCTTTGCTCAATGATGCTAACCTCTGCAATAATCAAACTTATGGTGCAATTCTCATCATTCCTGAAGATTTACACACTAGTTGTCCATTTCTTGTCTATTGCCTACCGTCTGTCGTAATGTTTTATGTTGCTACATTGTTTCTGCACATATGGCTGCAATGACAATAAACCTACTTTATTTGACTTGAACAAGTCAAGATCAATAAAATAAGGTGACAATGTTGAACATGGCATAATTTAACATAGGCAGCTTGAAAAATGTCTTTAATAACAATAACTATAGTTACACTCATTCAAAAGCCTTTTTGCAAGAAAAAACATGGACTATTTTCAAATCTCACCTCTATTTTATGATTCATTATAAGAGACTCCAGAGATGTATGGCCTTAGTCTGGCTATAGTATACAATCAAATAAGTAACTTGACACATACTAGCAACGGTCATGAGATTAGTTGTTTAATGATTTATTTTTGCATGGAAAAAATTCTCATCTGACCATAGAATCCGGTTCCAGTTCCAATAGCGTCTAGGAAACTCAGGGTCTCCAGGCGTTTGCATTCATGATTTTATTACAATCTTGTACACATTCCAAATAAATGAAGGGATTTCTCATTTTGGAGACTAAAGTCAACCCTAAAATCTGCCCAGTCATGATTTCTGGTTCTCTAGTCATCCTGCTCTTTGAGAATCACGTCACTGTGACTGACAGCAAAATCTGTAAATTCAGGATCTAAAAGAGTACTGAAAATATATAATGAAAGAAACTTACTCTTCTACAGTTTTGCCATCCAGACTGTGGACAACCTCAAGTGAGACATCACCTTGGCTCCAGTTGAGGCTGAGAGACTTCTGGGTGCTGTGGGCATCTGTGGCCATCACCGAGGACACCAGGCTGATGTGTGGCCTATATACACAGTAATACATTGGAAGCTTCCAGGTGATCCCATCCACTCTTTGATTTATTGCTACTTCCATACCACGTGTATCACAGCAGCTCTCATCGCCTAAAGTGACAAACACATACGCGCAATACACAGTGTGTGAAGAAAAACAGCAAAACACAGGCTTCGTTCTAGTGATGCATGTAATCAATAAAACATATCTATCACATTACAAACATTGTGCTGTGCAGGTTTATCTTTAAAGGCTGAGAGAGACAAAGCTGCTTGGTTTCTTCCATAAGAGGCGCAAGGCTTACCAATGACAATGCTACTGACGTAGATGGGTTCAATGAAGTGGCTCAGTAGCGCCCCCTGGAAACCCAGAACTTGCCACTGTGTGATCTTGTCACTAGCAGACATACTGACAACACAAGAACCACTCTGCTCAAATGTAGAGAAGACGGAAAAGACTTTTCCGTTAATTGTCACATGCAGGCCAATCTGATTATTTACTTCCCATGCCGAGATGGACAAAGGGTTCAGACGACTGTGGAAAGAAAGGCATTGAGATTGAACACTTGCCAGTAAAATCCAATGACTGAAATAAATTATAACATCCATAACAATATTCACACAACCATTAGTAACAAAGGGCTTATGTATCCAAAACAAAAGTACACTGTTTCGTTCTAAGAATCACAGATCAAAGATGCTAAAGTGGCCAATAAAAGGAAACAAGCTGTGATTGTCTGTGTGTAAGCAAGCATTTTGATGTATAAATCGTGGAGATAAAATCAATGCCCATTTTCAATTAGTACTACATTGTAAATAAGTTGTATTTAACTATCTTTGCAAGTGATTCTAGCTGAGGTGGTAGCTGACACCAGGGAAATAAAAACTGGGAACATTCTGGCTTTTTTTTGGATCCTTACAGGTGAGAGGGCATTTGAGCGGCTCCTTTGGGCAACTGGTTGAGGTACAAATGCAGGGTGATGTGACTTTTTAGACTCAGTAGTTTGGTAGTCTGATCCTGTTGAAAGATAGACTTCTCCTCCAAAGAATGATTCTTACTGAAGAACAGTAACAGGTGCCTGTACAGATACCTACAAAATATTAAAAACAATAGTTATCTGACACTGACACCAACACAAGTCAAGATGCAAAAGCTGATGCACTTTAAAAACTTCATTTACAGCAAAAATAAACAATAGGACTCTATTGAAACTAAAACCAAATGTTTTGGTGAAGGTTTCTAAATATCTACTGATGCATAGGCTACACCAGTGGTGACCAATACTGGTCCTATAGATCAAACTGCCACAGAAGCTTCAGTGCAAACCTGTTCTAGTTAAATGACTTATTCAGGAGTCCCTGAGTTGCTGAACTAAATGTGCGAATGTCAGGTATGTGAAGGGGAGCATGTTAGGATGGAACAGAACTATACAGGAATGTGAATCACCAGGAGGAGGCTTGGTGACCACAGCATTACATATAGACAAAATCCAAAACCAGAAACTGGACTGATATTCTAGATTTTAAGACTTCTGCTATAGTGTGGAATAAAAGGAACATGAATTTAACATTCAAATCAGAAAATCATCAGTTCTTAGGACAAAAGACCTCATAAGTGATCTTCGTGCAGTCACCACAGCATGGGAGTCATGAAGGACACGTCCATTAGGTGTTAAGCTCTCCTTAGTGTTAAAATTGCCAGTTCCAAGAGCCACTACCTCACAGCCACTTGCTACAGGAAGACAGAGCACAGAGCAAACCAAAATCAACTACACCAACAAAACAAAGACATCAACTAATAATGTGTAAAGGTTCAAAAATGTCCAAAAATGGAGTGGTGTGCAATGAGCTTTAGAGGAACAGTTTAAAAGAATAATAAAAGTATGTGTCTGACATATCAGAGAGAACGCAGGGTAAAGCAATAATATTTATACATAATATATTGCACTGGTACTTGTTGGCCAAACAATATATAGACTATGCATACCATAAGATTTCTATCCAAGTTTTCTTTTTGATTATGTTAGGCAATATCTATGTACAAAGACTGATATATAAATCTATTTCCATTCTGGCAAAATTCTTCCCTCTTGACTAGGCACTCCTACCTTGTATAAAATATGTGGAAGTACTACACACCCTGAACAAACACAGTGAGCAAAAGATAAAGCCCTGGCTGCTTATCTGTCCACCCACCTGACCGGCTGCATGACACTAAAACAGTGCTGTATTAAACACCAAGCAAAAGTTTGAATAAAAAACAAGACAGAGATATAACAAAATAGCTAACAAAAGATAGACTTCTCCTCCAAAGAACGATTCTTACTGAAGAACAGTAACAGGTGCCTGTACAGATACCTACAAAATATTAAAAACAATAGTTATCTGACAGACACCAACACAGCTCAAGATGCAAAAGCTGATGCACTTTGAAAACTTACAGCAAAAATAAACAATAGGACTCAACAAACTGGTAGGTGTACAAGTTTAGTTAAAACTAAAACCTGAAGGTTTCTAAATATCTACTGATGCATAGGCTACACCAGTGGTGACCAATCCTGGTCCTATAGATCAAACTGCCACAGAAGCTTCAGTGCAGGAATATGTAAAGAAAAAAAACTCAATACAAAAACACACTATGAAAAACTGTTGAAAATAAAGAAACACTAAAATAGTTACAACATCTGAAGCAGGTTAGTGCCTGCACACTAAAATTAGAGAACTATCTTAGAGAACTATCTGTACCCCCTTTCCTAATATTCTGCAGGGCTCGCAAAATTTCAAAATCCCTGGTAGCCCTTCGGGCATGCACTCTTCAGTTTTTAGTGGCCTACTCAAGGCCATAGGAATCCTATTTTGCTAAATCTCCCTTCATGCTTGTGACTGGCAACAGGACAGATAACAAATGTGTGACCCAAGATTAGGAATGCTTAGTTTACAGTGGAGATCAAAAACAGAGAACATTTGTAAATGTATATATATTTATACTGAAATATTGATAATATTCATTACTCAAAATTTGATGGGATATCAGCTGTGGTTAACACACTTTTGGGTTTTTTTTTAAAACCAAGGCATTTAAACAAAAACCTATATTTTGTGAAAAACATCAAAATTAGAGAACAGCAATCCACCATAACAGAAGACAAGACTGAAACAATACTTTTTTAAAGGTTACAGAATTACAAAACTAATATAAAGTGTAGAGGCCCTAGCTTTGAATAACTTCAGCACATCTGCACCCACAGGACATAACTAGTTTCTCACTGCTCTGGTTTGATCTTGGTCCATTCTTCTTGCATTCTCTTCCACAGTTCAGTAACTGTAGTGGGTTTCTTAGCCATCATTTTGTCGCCAAGGAAATAACAGAAATTCTCCACTGGGTTTAGATTTGGACTCTGCGCTGGCCATTTCATTGTTTCAATGTTTTTAGCTTCAAGGAACTGCTTTAACCAGTTTGCAGTGTGACAGGGAGCATCTTTTTGCATGAAAATTGCAGGCTGGTTGGGAGACCTCTGCAGTGAAGGAATTACATGCTGCTGAAGGAGGTTCAGATAAACATTTGCACTAACTCTATCATGTAGCTGTACAAGAGGCCAAACTCCTGCTGCAGAAAACATCTCCCAAACCAGTTTTCAGTCCAAATTGCCTTAAGCGACACTGTGTGCTGACACAGATCATTGCCCTGTTCATCCCTGAACTGACGATCAGTTCCAGCTGCAGTGTTCAACCGTTGAGAGTCTTCATAAACTCCTGTCTTCTCGTGCATTTGTTTTACATGGACAAGCAGCCTTTTTAGGGGACTTGAATGAATGTGTGTTCTTGTAAAGCTTCAATATTCTTGCAATAACAGACTTGGATCACCCAAACTCTCTTGCAATGGCTGATAGGGTTAACCTTTTGGCCTTCATATGGACTACCTTAAAGTGGCCTGCCATTTTGCGTAACTAGAAGAGCTTGTCAACCAAGTAAATTGCCACCAGGTGCTACCAGTAACTGGGAGGTATCTGAAAGTGTTCTCTAATTGTGATCAGAGCTCTTCCTAAAATGTCTTTTTTAATGTGCTTGAGAAAACACTTACATTCTGAAATATGCACAAAAATCTGCACTTATATTACTGTTAGCACGGCTTCAAATATATACAAGCAGTGACCCTTAAAATGGGGAAATTTTAGGTTGTTCTCTTATTTTGATCTCCACTGTACATTGAAAGAGGAGACCTTTGGCAAAATACATCCACACACAATGGAAAGTTATTCATCGAACATACTTGAAAACCTGTGAGAGCAAGATTAAGCAACCACCAGGTTCTCTGGGTCTTTGCCACAAAAAGCTGGAGAATGTTTTTGTGAGCATTCACAACAAGGTATACAAAACCACCTATAGCCACTTTCACTTTTTTTTTTCCACATTTGTATTATTTTGCTCATTTATTCTTCAACCATTTACAAGGCAGGGGGTGTTGTCAATTGTGCATGCTCATTCAAATACTAAATAACACTAAGTTCATTAAAAAACTTCATGATATTTCTAAATTGATTTAAAGTACACTTCTTCAAATAAACATTCATGTTTAGTCGCACATTTTTTATGTTGGGTGATCCATCTTTAGCTTGAATAAGAGTCATCCTATTTACGACTCTCCATCAGTTCCGGAGAACCTGAAGACAAGTTAATTCACACATCCGTCAATAATGCAATGATGAGTCTTAGAGCACCATACAGACATTCTGTCCCTTTAAAGTTTCCTTTATGGCATTTTCCACCACTGTGGATGATTTTCCAAAATGTTCATTTGATGTTCATGATGTTTAATAAGTTAATAAATTAACTGATAAAAAGGACAATTTTATACAACCAAGGAAGATAAATCTTTACTACTCTAAATAGATGATAGATCTGGTCTACTAACCTACTCATAACTAACCTGCCCAATAACTTATCTACGATCACACGGTGGCTTGGTGATCAGCATGAAATCAGGTTAGCAAAACCACCACCCTGTTTTTGAAGCTCATACACATCGATACTAAGTACTGCTACTAAATGACTTGTCAAAACCTGCATACATCTGACTCACATCGGTCAAAACCTTTCATAAAAACTTTCAGTATCATAAAACCTGCAACTATCAAGCTTGCATTCCATCCGGATAAAGCTTTGATGAATCTTTTAATAAAACCTGCTGAAATTAACTATTTTCAGACCAAATGGAGATGAATCAAACTTTAGCAAACTAGCATGACAAAGGTAGGCAAAGTTGTCTGAAAGAGCAATGCATCCTGGGGGCAGTCTTTTCCTCAGATGGAGAACTGGGGGATGCACAATCACAGTACTGGGAGGGGTTCTGGTTATCAAATGTACTGACAGATTGAAGGCTTGTTTCAACTGATTTATAAATAAATCAATGTAGGAACTTACTTTTCCCTCCTCACCAGGCTATTCCTGATTCAGTAATATCAGAGAAGTTTTTATATAAGGAGAACTCCCACTCTCAGAACCCTTTCATGGGCGAGTACAGAATTTAGCCCTCTAGCTTCAGACGTCCATTCACTTTCCACCGGGGGGCCGGATGGAAAGCTCAATGGTGGCCTGCGGGCCGGCAGTTGACGAACACTGCAATAAGCAGTTGGCCAGAACTTAAAATGTTCTGTTGCCAGCTGCTTATAGTCCCAGTATCAATGGAAACACCTGGCAAAAAAACATATCCACCTAAAGTCTGGTAATGGTCATGGATCTTTGTCATTTACATTAAGTATTTTTATTTGATTTGATCTGCCTAAATAAATATAACAGTGCATAGATGAAACCTAGGAAATGGATGCTGGAGAAAGAGAGCAGAAATGACTATGTTAAGTCCGGTCATTATGTCATCCAGTGGCGGAGCCAGGAAATTTTTTTTTATTGGGGTGGTCTGAATGGATCAGTGATCATGTTTGGGGTGGCACACATGTTTCATTAGAAACAGGGCTGGACTGACCATCAGGCATACCGGCGCGTAATCCGTCAGCCCCACCCCGGGAATGACAGCCTGGCCGGTTTTGGCTCAAAATGCCCAGGCTGATTTTATGTCCCAGTCCAGCCCTGATTAGAAAGTACAGACCGCAACAACATTTGGAAAGAGGGTTTTGGTGGAAAATATCAAATAATAGGCTACATGGCTACATTTATCAAATTTTTTTCCTTATTTCTGCAGATAAAGTGATAAAGAAGCCTGCGACAGACCGCGGCACTCATCTGAAGACAGGTTGTGTGCGCACAGCACAAGTGCCTGGGTAGAAACGTTGCAGTGCACTAAAGGTTCCGCATGCGATAAAAAGAAATAGCGACAACTGTGATGCGGTGCTCATCAAGTGACACAGTAATGCAAAAATCAACATCTGTTATGCCACACAGTGAACCTCTTTCCAGGGACTTACCAGTCTGTGTAACGAACGCAGCCAATG
Source organism: Brachypetersius gabonensis (assembly GCA_037577145.1). NCBI lineage: Eukaryota > Metazoa > Chordata > Actinopteri > Characiformes > Alestidae > Brachypetersius > Brachypetersius gabonensis. Next base: position 13,464 of record JBBJLR010020297.1, read on the forward strand.
TTCCGCCACAGCCAGAAAACTCAGGGAAACTCTCCATAAGCTTTGTGAACATCTCTTTAATAGCATTTGGTACCTGGTCTTTATTAGGATTCTTCCTATCTGTATCACATACATGACAAACAAGTATAAATCAGTCACATGTTTTGAACTTTTGAACTATGAAGAGGATTTTTTTGCTTTGATCAGGTTATGTCCAGTATTAAAACAAGACTTACCAAACAACGCCCGACCAGGATGAGCCTCTGACAAGGGGTACTCTCGTTCTTTCACTGGCAGCGGAGGAGGTCCAACTGACATACAAAGACACGGACTAATAAATACTTAAGGAAGTGATAGGATACAAAACGAACCAAAATGAAACTTTTGAGCTTTGTACTCAATTCCCAGTGAAGTATTTTGTATTAGATTAATATCTACTGCTTTAACAGAACACTTGTTACACTTGTCCACATAGACATGCTCTATTATTTTTACATAAATTAATAGATTTTATAACCCTGGCCTGACAATTTAAATAGATCGTTATCAAAATCTTGCCATTAGTCCACTAAGTAAAACACCAGCTCATATGCTAAAATTACATGGAGGATGCTATGCTCTCCAAGACAAACACTGCAGTCAGTTAAAATCTTCCTAAGGACCACTTGACCACACTTTTCTATGGACTGAAAAACCTAATGACTTTCTTTATGGCTTGACTGAAACATGTTCAGCTAAAAGCAGGCAGCTGATGTTTAGCTACCTGTGCAATCAGAAGGTTGTGGGTTCAAACCCAAATTTATGGGAGCAGCAATGGGTCAAAATCCTTCCAAGTGAATTTGCAGGACTGATCAAGAAGTCACTGCTACTTCACTTAAAATGGAGGTTTACATTTTGCCAACAAAGGTTTTTAATATTACATACATTTGTTCAATAAAGAAATAAAACTTCTTTTGTTTGTGTTATTGATTTGTAGTATTTATATTGGGTTCTCTATATACAGTGACTATGATAAAGACCTGATCAAATTTTACGTCAGATATACATAAAAAAGAAAGTCATGTGAAAATGGTTCACAAACCTTCAAGCATCTTTCCACCAAACACATAATTAATAGGTAGCTGAACTAAAGATCTATTCGAAGAATCTGTACATTTCCGTCTTTTAACCACAAAACCAAAACCGATGTCTATTCCTCCCTGCACAGTGGAAAGAGCATCAGCATTACTTCATGGATGATTGTACATTAAGGAAATGGAGTAATTTTACTAAGCGAACAAGATTTGATTGAGACTGGCAGAGAATTCCATGAAATCTTCAGTTTTATAATTTAACATTTCTGTAAGTTAACCTTCAGAATATGACAGGAAAAGACTAGTTGAGATTGAATAATAAAGCAGTCATATGCTCCATTGTTACAAAGGTCGTACAGTTTTGTAGTGAAAAACAAACTTCTGAAGCAAACATTTAAATGTAAATACTTTACAGTATAACTGTATACTGTACCAGAGGCATCAGGCAGAACACCATCATTCTCCAGAATAGGAAGTAGCTCTTCCAGTGCCAACTGAGCTGCTTTGAACCTGGCCTCTTTCTTATTCTCGCCCATCCCTGTCTTATACTCCACTCCGTCAATCACAGCACAGAATGCAAAGTACAAACCTGCTGTCCCGCCTGTTCATGGCAAAAAAGCACAATTCAAAATGTAAGATACAAGTAAAATAGCAAAGAAAAAAAAACTGTGGTCTGTAATTATCCAATGAAGTGGCCAAAGACATCTGTCACATTTCATTTTTTTGTCCCCAGGCCCTTTAAAGCGAATTTTCTCAGAGACCATCAGTCCTACACTGTATGCAACTATAATTTTCAGCGATGATCAGAGACAACAACGTGTTCTCATAAAATACAACTGGACTCTATACCCTTTTAAAACCATAATCATACTGATGATAAAAACGAATTACCTGTAGTAGAAGTCTCCTTCATCTCCAACTGGAACTGCAGTACTTGTGAAAGCTGGTATAGCAAAGACACGGCATGAGTCTCTCCTCGCTTGTACCGGTCTATCAGCGCTTGAGGCAGTTTTTGTTTGGAGCCTGAATATGGAGACAACATTTAACTGTAGCTTCATGAAAAAAAAATCATCATTACAAAAACAGAGAGGGAGAGATTAAACAAGAAAAACAATAGGTGACTTAACTGATTTTGCCCGTGCTGCTGCCAGCCAGGTCAGGCATGCTAATGTTGTTGTTGTTGTTTATGAACTCAGGGGCAGGCTGCGGGACGAAAGACGAGCACACAGGTGTTCTTGTCACGATGTTCTTCTTGAGGATTTGAGCGAAACTGGCACCTCTGGACACACAGTGTGATGCACCACGTCCCATCATTTTGGCACTGCAGAAATGAAAAATAAACTGATTGACTTAACTGACTATGTAGTAATCGGAGTAATCACTGATGTACGTCGCTCTGGATAAGAGCGTCAGCCAAATGCCGTAAATGTAAATGTAAATGTAATCATCAGATATATTTATACAGTACTATTTATAGCATGTTTGAAGCGTTTTGTATTAGCACTGGATTTCTTTATGACAGCAAAAACTGAACATTAAAATTAAAAGTATTAAAATAAATCCAGATTTCTGTTTTATATTAAAAAGTAGAAGTGAGCTGAGTAGAACACAGGTTTGGTTCCAGATTTCTGCTCTGTGCCTCTAGTCACTGCATGGATTTATAAAATTCCATAAACCACACACCTCATTTAATGTAATGAAATAACAAAAGGGCCAAGCTGGGTATTTAATGCTAGCTACACATAATACTGGGCATCCCTGAGAAATGGTTAAGTGAACACTTTGCCATAACGTAACACTACTGCCCTGTAGTAAACAGTATGTAATTATAATTGAATCATTTAAACATTACACCACTTATACACACAATCACGCATTAATCTTCCTTGACAAAAGAACAAGTGGTAACACACTTTCAAATTAATTCTACTCGTTCGTGCCTGCTGGATTAACTAGCTTTCCAGGAGGCATTTGTCATTTAAACTGACATCTAACTTACCTACCTTTGGAAAAGTACCGCAGGTTTCCTTCACAATACTGCAGTTTCCTGACGACAATAACACCTGGATTGAATCGATTCAACGTGTGGTAAAACGCAATGTTTGGACACACAACATACATTTTATTAACTGAATTTATATACAGTTTTCTTTACCTTACATAGCTGAACCGTAATGGTAAACACGTTCATTAAATGCATTAAAAGTGTAGTAAAATGGCACGTGGGCTCTGTTTGTGTTTGTTTACATTTGAGTAGGTGATGCTAACAAGTTAACGAATTTTAGCACACGCCAAATAACACATTATTTAATACCACTCTTCTCAATCACTGTGTTGTGTAAGTGAATGCAACGTAGCATATCAAAACAGAGACCTATTTTTTTTTTTTATCACTTACAGTCGTTTAAACAAGTGATTCCACCAAGAACCGACTCAAGTTAACCCCCAGGCGTACCGATGGCGGTCACGTGCACCAGGCTCGCGTACCGATCTGTGTGTACACAATACATGGACAAAAGTATTGGGACTGTTCTTACGGATTTGGGCTAGTCCACTTACGTCCAGTGAACGGCAATCGTAATGCTTCAGCATACCAAAACATTTTGGACAACGCCATGCATTCAACTTTATAGACACAGTTTGAGGAAGAACCTTTTCTATTGACCACCATGACTGTGCCCCAGTGCACAAAGCAAGGTCAATAAAGACATGGCTGGATGAGTTCAGTGTGGAAGAACTTGACTGGCCCGCACAGAGCCCTGATCTCAAAACTTCAGGATCTTTAGGATGAACTGGAACGGAGATTCTGAGCCAGGCCTTCTCGCCCAACATCCTGACCTCATAAATGCTCTACAGAACGAACAGGCACAACTTTTCAGAGAAACTCTCCAAAATCTGGTGGGAAGCCTTTCAAGAACCATGTAAGCTTATAACTGCTTAGGGGGGACCAAGTCCATATTAACGTCTGTGTACTAGAATTCAATGTCATAAAAGTGATCAGACGTCCAAACTCTTTTGTCCGTATGTAGGTGCGCTAATATTTTTTTTGTAAATTCTAATGTACTACATGTTTTATCTTGTCTTAATTTGGTATGCTTTCTATTTATCTTTGAGGTGTTTTCAGCTGTTCTTAGAAGTACACATGACTAAACAGGACTGGATCACAACAAACCTATGTGCATCAGCTGTTACTCAAGGCCACACACTGATGTCATCTGTTATTGTGTCACATGTGTTAATCACACCTCTGATCTTTCAGTAATTTGGGACTTGTCTTTATTAATGGCATTATGAATAGAACATAAATAGAAAGTAGCTCATCCAGAACTACCTGAGCAGCTTCTTTTTACTGATGCCCTCGCCGGTTTTATACTCCACTCTGTCAATCACAGCACACAATGCCAAGTAGAAACCCATTATCTCTCCTGTTCATAGCAAGAACACAAGCACAATTCAAAATGCAAGACATGTGAAAATGGAAATGAAAAAACTTGTTTATAACCATAATCACCTACAGCTCCTCTGCAGAGCAAAGAAGATCAGATTAATGGATAACGAAAAATAGAGCACGAACACAGTTATTGCAATTTAACCGTCATGGGCAGGCTATGACACCTTCAAGAGTGGTCTTTTCCTTCACCAAACTGAAATTCCATTCCTCTGTTATTTGCATTGACTCATGATTAAGAGTGAAAGGGACGGTGGTCTGTGCAGATATGCAGAGAAAGGTGACATCATGACCCACTTTGGGCGGTACAGAAAGGGACAGTGTTGGGGTTTTTTTGTTCTTTTTTTAAGATGGTTTCTCATGTCTGTTTTACACAGGCTCTTCAGGTATGTGAGTGTGTGTGTGTAGGTCAGGCTTATTATAATAATGATGTTCATGTTTTTATTCCAACACTGATATTGACCACCACAAGAAAAAAGAAACAAATCCATTTTTGAGCTCTCTGATAGGAGTGAACAATGTGGTTTAAAGAAACTGCAAGTTAAATTCTGTGGGTGGGCGACCATTCCAGTCATATACTCGGATCTGGAAACAGTTTTGCATTTAAACAAACACTCGTGGAGAGTGTTTTCTGGTGGTAAATGCAATCCCTTGAACTGGAAAAGCTGGGGGACCTTGAAGAGATGCAAAACTCCCTCCATTATGGAAACATTTACTAACCTCTGCAAGGACAGCTAATATCAGCCCTCACTGCTCTGCTGGGCCCCGCAAATAAACCAGTAGGGGTTTCCCCACATGACTCATGTGTTGTATTTTGATAATTGATCCTTATGGAAGCTGTGCAGAGCTGTTGATAAAATCTTTTTTTGTCTTTTTAATAACATTTCAAATCCCAGGACTGCCAGTGGCACCACTGAGGTACTGTCTCCACACACTGACCACTGCTTCACTTGGGTGAACAGGTTAAATGCAGAGAAGAAGTGTGCTGAGCTGTGCTGTGTTGCGTTGCGTTATGATGTATTGTGTTGTGTTCATGTGTGACAAATGGTTCACTTCACTGAAGGAACCAGCATGCTCTGGAGGCCTGTACAGGAAAATTAAAGCGGAAGCACGTAGATGAAGACTTTTTACCTCAGTTGCAGAAACATAGCCCACACATATGCACACACTAATATCAGCACCTGGAAAAAACTCAATATGTCTGTGACGTGTTCCATTTCCATATTGAAACAGCTACATCTGAACTTTTCTGACCAGTCCTCATTTTGGCCTTGGTGACCTCAAATGGGCCTAAAACCAGTGCAAAAGACTACAACGAATGCACATGACTGACACATGCGGTGAGCATGTGAGGGTATTCTACTGTATAACTGCCAGCACCAGTGATGATGCGCTGTGGTTGTGTGGTACGCTGCTAAGACCATGCTGAGTTTATCATGTTCCTTCCTATAAATGGTTTGATTTTTAGTCACTTTGTCCCGGTGATATAGTCATACGAGGATTCGGTGTGGCCTACCCATCGTGGAAACTCTTAACGTACATTTTTTTTGATGCTTGTCATGATGCTCTTTGACTTGATCCCTAGAAATTACTTTCAGCCCAGTCATGATTGTTTGTGTGAAATTAAAATTGGGGCTTTATCATGGGTTTTAAATGCTACAGTGTCAACTGTGCACTTTCCACTCATGCACCCCCTCAGTGTTTAAAGATGCGATGAATCATCTATTTCGCTGTACCCTGGGTTGTTCGAGGATTTGACAGCAAGAGGAAGATGAACTAAGGAAGAGCTTAGTCAGAAGTTTGTCTCAGCCCAGATTGGTTTCATAACGTTACATTAACACAGAAACAGAGTCTTGATTAGTTTCATAATCATAGGCCTGTTTGAGCATGTCGCCTATGCCTTAATTCCCACTCCCCCGCTCTCACCCCCAAATGTCTAATTTTAGCTTTATGCTGGCACAGGTTCCCAAACACACCTGACCAGAATCCTAAAATCAACCAGGAGCCCTGCTGCCACTGACAGAAAGAATTCTTAATTAAAGAAATCATGAACTGTTGAAAATATGAGCTTATTATATTATCTTTTTATATTTTATTCTTTGAATATTAATGCTGACTCCTGTCTTCTTTAGGATGATGGACAAAACAAACATAAATTGCCATGTGGGCTACCAAGGGTGTGAACTGTATGGTCTCATTAATGTCACAACCACTAGAGGGCAGAAAGCTCCCAAATACAGCAGCTAAAAGGTCACAAGTTCAGCAGGGTTCAGCACAAAACTTGTTCAGCATGTTTTGCAACACATTGCCTATGCAGGTTTTCCCCACAGCTCAGTTCTTTACAGTCACTTGTGCTCAGTAAAGCTTTTTTTCTATAGAAAGGACACATTTTCCATTGAACTGATATATAATGGACTCCAACCATAAGTACTGCAAATCAGAATCAGATCCTCCTAAATATAGGACCCCACTCCTAATGCAACACTTGCACCATTAACAGTAACCTGGGAAAACACCTCAAATGACTCTGATTAATATATTACCCTACTATAACCTCCGCAGACTGTAATAATTGCAGAATGAATGTGTTGTCGTGCAAAATGTTTGGCACTACCAGTCAACTGACCTTTCAAAGCTGAAACAAAAACGAACACCTTTTATTCAGTGTGGGTGACAGCAGGTTTTCAGGGTTTTCAAAAATTGTTTAACAGTTGCAGATAATGAGATACTAGCAAATGAAAATGACCGAGAACTTTGACCAGGAGTGTCCAAACCTTAGCATGCATTAATGTGCTGATATACTGATGCAATATCAACCCGTATCTTAACTTTTCTATTTACAAATGATGTATATTTTATATGCTGTATGTTTTCAGTTCATTATTTCTCTAATAATTTAGGTCCTTTTCTGACCCATAAATATATCCATGAAGATATTAGAGTCAGGTACGAGTATCCATACATTCTGAACCCTAGAGCTAAAGAGTTCATAAGGACCAAGACCTAAATGAAGACATTTGGATATTAAATCAGACGATGTCTACACCAGCAACACCCACCAGAGTAAAACTATCACAATCTCACTTTTTCATTGTCTGTGAAGGCCATCTGCCTCCTTCTTACCTTCAAACTGAAGAAGAGAAGGCGGGACTGGATGACCAAATAATATAGAATCATATATCTTACCCGAATCTGTTGTTATGGTTTCTGATGCGGATTCAAAAACTACTTCTGACATGAGCCACACTGAAACAAATGCTGTATAAACTGTAATACAGAGAACAGACACGCACATTAATAGCTAGAATATATGCAACAGATAACCTTCCTATGACTCTGTTCAGTGAAGGCGACTACGATGCCTTTGTGAAGAGGAACTGATTGAAGTCCCAATTCATAAACTAAATGAACATAATTTAAAAAAGTAAGGTTTTGACTTGATAAGAGGTCGATCTTATCTGAAGCCATCATCACGGTGTGGTATAAATTCTTTCAAATCAGTTAAAACACCAAACTATTATTGGTGTTTTAACTGTATCATCTTTCTTCCTATAAGTGGTTTTGTTTAGCTTTTTTTTACTGTCCGTTTGTACCCTGAAACGATAAAACGAATCAGAATCTTTCCCCCAATCTAAAGGTTGGAGTGGGTCTTAATGAAAGCACCTTAAAGGAATCTCCAGACTTCCTGGAAGCACCTCTTTAAAAAACAAAAAATAAATGTGACCGGATCTGCCGTAATGAGTCGGAAGTTGGCGGGGTTTTTTTTATTTAGATGCGGGCCGATTAAGTTGAAAAACATCAAAAATATCGATTTTTCTTTTTTGGTCTTATATGAAAGAAAAGGTCTTCAAAATTAATCTCTCAAAGTTTCATCATAGAAAGAATTGTGAAAATGTACTTAAAATTGCTATTTAAGTTGAGTTGCAGCTCTCAAATCTTACTAAAATATTAATTATTTGGTAAGTATTTAATTAATATTTTGAAATAATTAAAGCTTCAGTCTGATTTAATATACTTTTCTAAGTATCTAAATGCCTGTAGTAAAATGTTGTTGTTGAATACTGGGTGCACTCTTTGGATGCTATGGATTGTTAAAAATATCAACAAACTTTAAATGCGATTTTCTGTTGGAAATTGGTGCTGTGCTACCATAATTCAAATGACTGTAACTTGACAACTGTTTAAGATACAGCTTTGACCAAAATATAATTTATTTTATTTTTTCATCTTTTCAGTGATACCAAAACCTCAATTTTGAATTTTGGGCCACTGTGACTCATTTTTCCAGATCAGGTCACAAATCCTTTTGAGTTTTGTGCCATGAGACTGTCACCTTTAAAACGAGAACTGACAACAACTTCCAATGATTCTATTTGAAAACGAACTCACCTCTTAAATGGAAAAATCTGTCAAACCTTCACCAAAGGGCTGAGAACCACAATCAAATCAGCACACACACAAGTTGGAAAATGTGAAAATATATTTATCAAAACACATTAAAAGTAATCAATGTAGTCTACAGTATAGCCCTAGAAGAATAAAAAATCTGAACCTCTGTCTGGGACATCAGTTTTGTTTGTAGACATTTCCATATCTACACCAGCATCTCTGCACAACATGACTCACATGATGCGGTTATCTCTCATTCAAAACGAATACAAACATAAAATACAGTCAAATCACACAGAGCAATGAGTTACATTGTAAAACAAGAGACAATTTGCAAAAACCTGCCCTTCTCTTTTAAAAAAAAGGTTAAAAAACATTCCTTCTTTTTCTCATGCACAGACATACATATATATATATATATTTACACATATTTACAAAACAGACATATTCAATATTTATAGGACGGCATATTAAAAAAATCGGTGTGGCTGGACAAATGCTGACCATTCTGCTTTTGCTTTTACATCTGTGAGACATCATTCATGGACTCCCTTTTCCTTTGAAGACTTCTTTTTCTAAGTGTTTTAAAAAAGAGCAAAATGTTTATTAAAGTTTTGTTTAGTGCTAAAGCAGAAATTAACTGCAGAGCAGATACTAAGCACACCATTGTATTAAATCTTATGAGATTTTAAATGACATGAATAAAGGCAGATTTCAGCTCTTTCACTAACACACCTGATAGTAATGTAATGATTGGAGTCCAAATTTTGCTTCTTTAGATCAGTATTGCAGCTGTAAAGCTAATGTTGTTATTGATGCAAGTCAATTGTCACTCAAAAATACATTCCTACCCTATAAAAATACATTTCCAAAATGTCAACTAGCTCAAAGCATCCAGCTCTTCATTAAGGTTGTGGAAGACTTGTTCACATTTACGGCAATTATCAGACGCTTCCATTCCCTATTCACTTCCATTCACTCTCCCTGGAGCAACTTGGGGTTAAGGGTGTAGCTCAGGAACACAGTGGTGCTGTGAAGGCAGGATTCGAACCTATTGCCTCTTGGTCCAGAGGCAAGTATCCTACCCACTACACCATTAGAGATGTTTTGTTGACTTACTATAAAATTATTAAAAAAAAAGAAGAGCAATTTCAGAAGACCACAGAGCTTGTATTCACAAAGCAGTAGTAAAGAAAGACTGATCTCAGACCAGATATCTTCATCTTTATGATGGTGATTGTCACAAAAACTGATTCCATATTAGCACCTCTGCTCCAGCAAAAACAGACCCAGTTTTTTAAAATGTCTGCCCACAGCCTTCACCTACACGAGTGTTCATAAATGTCCCATCACACTCTCAGGCTGGGGCCACCTTAAAGAAGAATGAAATGTAGTTTGAATGGTTTGAGAAACATTTAGGGGATGTTGCTAAGGAAACGATTTGGGTGACCACTGACTTTTGTTGATTAGCACTGCTAGTTTCAGCACTAAACTGAAGTCTGGGCTCCATACTTAGTGTATATGAACACTGTTTTCTTTCATAGCAGATTTTAAAGGTTTCTCAGTTTTGCTGATCTTTGAGGCTATTAATACGAAAGTCGCCAGAACCAGGACCGGGTTTGGGTCGGGCACCCCAGAATTTAGAAATCTCAACTGCAAATATGAATGGTAAAATCTGTTAAAACAGGGAAAGATATGAAGAATTTGTTTTCCTAAGAAGTACTAGAAAGAGTCGACATTTTGTGATTCATAACATGAAACTAGTTATAAAACTTTACCTTTTTGGGGATTTCTTCCTCAGCACTTTGAGACGTGTGTGGGCTCTCCTCCTCCCTCTCTTTCTTTTTTTTCTTTTCTGCACATTGTTTCCCAACCAGACACAAAGACAAACACAAATGCGAGACAAACATTAGCAGTTTCATTAGAAGGTTATTACATCATCTTCTTACATCGTAACCAGAAAAAAAGGCTTACTCTTCTTCTCTGGACTGATTTCCAGAGTATCCGTTAACTCCTCTGAGAGAGGTGCTGCTGGTACTTCTTCGATCACATTTTCATCTCTCGCTTTGTTCTTTTTCCTTTTCTTTTTTGACTCTACAGGACCTTCCTCCTGCGCTAAATCACACGTACTTTCTTCATCTTTGTGTTTTCTTTTCTTTTCGCCACGTTGATGTGGGGTACTCAGGCACCCAGTTTCTTCTGATTCAATATTCTGGTTCGTTAAAAGATCTCCGTCGGCGTCTGTTATTGTTTCACTGTTTCTTTTGCTGTCAGATTTCTTGCTTTTGTTCTTTTTGGAGGGGCGCATTGTTTGATCAACTCCACCATCATCCAGACAAGCCTTGTTAGAAGGAGACTCCGCCTCATCATTCTCAAGGCTTTTCTTGTTTTTAGACTTTTTAGATGGTGTCTCTGAGACAGGAGCTTCTGAGAGGCTGTTCGCTGTCTGACCTTTAGCCTTTTTAGAAAGTGGCTCGGAATGAAGTTCTTCTGAGTTGGCATTAGATGGAGTTTCAATCTCACTTAGCTCTGAGATGTTTTTGGTTTTCTTAACTTTTCCTTTCTTAGAGAGTTTCTTGCTTGGATCAGGCTCCTGGACACTTTTCTCTTTCTCAGATGTTGGTTTCTTTGACAGAGAATCTGAATTACTGAGTTCTGGGTCATTTACATCCTCGGCCTGACCTTCTTCAGGGGGACTGTTCACATCTACAGCTTCTGGAGGCTCTCTGGTTTTCTTAGAGGGCGTCTCAACTTGCGTAGGACTTAAAATATCATCAGACTTCTTAGCCTTGTCTTTTTTCGGATTCTCAGACTTATCAGATGTTCCATGCTTACTACCAACCTCTGCATCAGCTTTTGAAGATTTCTTTGATTTACATTTCTTAGAAGTAGTCTCAACCAGTTCAGGGTGAGATAGTGTATTGTTTTTTTCGGACTGATCACCCTCAGCTTCTGCAGAGAAGGTTTTCACATCTACAGTCTCTGTAAAATTAACAGATTTTTTAGCCTTCTTTGAGGGAGTCTTCACCAGCTTAGGATCTGAAAGCTCATCTATGGTTTCAGACTGGTCAAACTGTAAATCACTACTGGCAACGTCAGTGCCAGCTGTTTTGGAAGGTGTGTCTACATCTACAGGTTCTGGTGGTTCCACAGATTTCTTAGATTTTGCTTTTTTCTCCCTGGGCTTACGGTCTGTTCTTTTTGGTTCTTCAGATGTTAAAAGGGTACTGGCAGCCTCAGTGTCAGTTTTTAAGGGAGTGTCCGTACCTGTGGGCTCTAGAGGTTTATTTTTAACTTTCGATTTAGTTTTCTTAGAGGGTGTCTCAACCTGTTTAGGTTCTGACAGATTGTCTAGTTTCTGATTGCCAACGGATTTGGTTGGAGTTCCAGTGTTACATTCTGCCTGGTTGGCCTTCTTTTTGCTTTTAATCTTTTTCAATGGTATGTCATTTTCTGGAAGATTGTTAGTTATTTTTTTTACAGGCACCTCAGCGGCTTGAGGTTCTGAATGGCTGTGTTTATCTTTCATTTTCTTGGCCGTCTTCTTGATAGCTGATTTTAAAGGTTTCTCAGTTTTGCTGATCTTTGAGGGACTGACGCATATTTTAGCTCTGACTTTCCTGGCAGATGGTTTGGCCTTTGTAATCTTCCCTCCATCTACTTTGACTTGTGCTGACTTTCTCCTTTTCGGAGATTTCAAGACATCAATCTTCGCTATGTCAGCATCTGTAAAACATGGTAATAATAAACAGAAACATTTTTACCAAGGAGTAGTTAAACTTATATATAGCAGTTAAATTTATATATATGTATATAAATACACACACACACAAACATATAGAATAGTGTATAGCAGGGGTATTCAACTAAAATTTAAAGAGGTCCAGTTAGAGAAAATTTACAGAAGCAAATGTCCAGAAGATCATAGTGTATAACTAATGTGGCATGTATATATATATATATATATATTTTTTTTTTTTATTATTTTTTTATAGTAGCCTATTGGTTGTATCAATATAGCATGTAATCAATACCAGACTGTCTAATCAAATTAATTCTGTACAATTCAAAAACATTTTTAAAATATTTGTTGTCACATTTGTAACGTCTCAGGGTGTAAGGGTTTAGTAAGGGTATAATTGTGGGGTGCACGTTCCACAGGTGTGGGGTTTGTCACAGGGTGGCTGCCGTTAGAGGCAGCCTTTATGAGTGAAGCCATGTGTCTGGGTGTTTGTGTGTGATCAGCAGGTTGGCTCTGAGCTTGTGAGGAGCTCGGAGGCACCTGTTGATTACACACAGGTGCTCCAGTTTAAAGTACTCTGGGCTTTGAGCTCAGGCAGGAGCAGCGTGAGTGCTTGAGTCTCCACAGCTGGGCTCGTTAGGACCTGAGTGAGTGTGACGCGTGATTGGCGGAGAGTAAGTTTAAATCCTGGCTGAATCAGAGTCACGGCGCGTGGTCACCAACAACCAATATTCGACATCTTTGTGAGTCTGAGTGTGTGAGCTGGAGGGAAGGTGGAACTGTACCAAAGTAAAAGAATCCCTATTGCCCTGTGGTTTGTGCTGTGCTGGTGAGAGTCGGGTGTGTATGGGAATCTCTTCCTGTCTAGCAGAAGCCACAAGGAGTGAGAGCAGACAGCTTCACAGCGTTTGGTGGAGAGAAGCAACTGTCGAAGGACGGGTGACGGCCTGTTCCATCTTGTGCTCTCTCCCTCTCTCTCTCCTTTCTGTGTACAAAGCAGGAGTGACGAGTGGCTGTGTGCAAGTCCAGAGCTCTTAAAGAGGACTGGGAAACATACAGACGAAAGGGTTCCCATCTCAGTACTGGAGACAGAGGTGGACTTTGCAAAGTGCATGACTTGAAGTACCAAGGAGGGTGAAGACTCCTTGGAGTGCAGTCACAGGGGGTCCTGTGCTTCTGTGTTGGACTTTAAGTGCTTGTGTTACTAATAAACTGTCTCTCTGGAACTCCGCTGTGAGCTGCTGTGTCTCTTTCCCCTTCAGACGACATGACAACGTTACATAGAACAGAAGGCACATGTATGACTGCTGAGATGTATGTTCTTTCATTTACTAGTCGGAATGCATTTCAAAATTAGAGAAAATAACTAAAATGTGAAAATTGTGCATGAACTTCACAGAAATAATGGGAAAGCTTGAGTTTCCCCTTTTCTGTGTCACATTTTATTTTCTCAACCAATTTTACAGAAAATCAGTTGAAAATCAGTCAACAGTTTTAGAAGCTCACTTTCTTCCCCTCTTATATTCAATTCTCTCACTTTTTTAATCAGTGGAGCTCTAGCTTGTCCTGCCAGAGTCAGGGCCATTCTCGTTCACATGTAAAGGTGCTCATTTGTGAGCCTGGAATGATATTTAGTTTTAATTATGTCCATTGTGGGGAAATCTGCCTCACAGTGTGTGTGGAGTCAAACATGGTCAAGATGTATTGGGCTACTTTGCTCAGACCTGGGAAAGCTGTCTCAGCGATCATTTAGAGCCAGAAAGTGGTCAGACAGAGAACGACAAATTACATCTGCAGAGGCCAGGCATTTACCCATTTAAAATGCTGTGTAACTTCCTTTGAGAACCCCCAGACATCAGTGATGAGAAATGGATTTTGAAGGAACATGGTGAGCATGAAGCTGTCAAAACAGCTGCAGAAATTTACAATCAGCTTATCAATAAAGTCAACAAAAGAAACAATATCTCTCTGTCCCTGAACCTGTTCCTGCACTGCTGGGAAGTTTGTGAACTTAGATTTCCTCTGAAAGGAGCAGGCACTTGTCATCATTTCACACACTGAATTGTCCCTGTAGCCTCAAATTCAGTTCATTCAGATGTGAAGAGATATCAACCAAAAAGGCCACATTGTCCATCTGTTTCTCGTTTTCTAAAAAGAGATAAAACTGTTTGCCTTCTGGCTTCTTAGTTCTGCCAAAAAAGATGCTACTTCACTCCTGATGGACCAAAAGCACGCCAACACCCTATATTTGCTGCGCCATCTCACACTGCTATGCAGCGAAAGATCATCAGCATTGGCATCAATTTCTTTAAGGAATTCCCTAAGCATGCAGTGCTGGTAGGAAGAGGATGCCCTCATCGTTGTATTCATCACCTTTCATCTGACAGGGAGGCACAGAAGACAGATTGATGAAATATGCAATTGTCCTTTCAGTCTCGCTCCAGCTCCGTTCTCTCGTCCCGATCATAGCAGGGGCTCCGTCTGTGGTTATTGAAACCACTTTTTTGGCTCTTTTTGTTAACAGCTCCTTCCTGGTCAAGTAGAGGTCTTCTCCTCTTGTACTGGTCTGAAGGGGAGTGAGACCTAAAAGGTCTTCACAGAATGCTTTCTGGTCTGTGCTGGAAAATCTGACATACACTAACAGCTGAGCATTGTCACACAAGTCAGCGGACTCATCAACAGCTAAACCTACATATGGTGCCTTACACATGGCCTTCATTTAGCTTGGTTAGCACATACTGAGTCTATAATTCACTTTTCTTTGTGGCAGATGATGCTGACAAGGGTATTTCCCTCAACTATAGTTTCAGCTACTGCACTCATGTATTCTTTGACAACCCCTCAATCAGTAAAAGGCTTTTTGTGTTGACCCAAAATCCAAGCAACTCAGAGGGAATACTCAGGAGCACGTTGTTTGGCAGTGTATGTGTGAAAGTGTTAAGTGAAAGTGACCATTCTGTCATACGTGAACACACCAGAGCACACAGTGTGAACAGCACGAAATTCACCCTCTGCATTTAACCCATTCACCAAGTGAAGCAGTGGGCAGCCAGGAACATGGCGCCCGGGGACGGTCCCTTGCTCAGGGTCTCATAGGTGCTTAGCAATCTTGGGAATCGAACCCACAACTTTCTGATCGCACGGCAGATGCCCTAACCACTAGGTCACCAACTGCCCCAACTGGCGCAGGATCCTGGGGGACTGGTCATATTGGGCTCTGAGATTTTCTGCGATCTCACTTCAGATTTGAGTGGGTATGTCTCTTCAAAACAGAACAAAGCATCAACTGGGAAAATACAAGCATACACTGTACTTTCTGTCTCACCTGTCAACTCCAAAGCTAGTTTCTTCCACTTCTCGATGTCAAGACTGGAATCTGAGTCAGAATCATCTCCGGCTGTTGAACTTATGGAGGCAGGTTCTGTCTTGTTCTCCTTCCTTTTCCTCTTTCGATTACCTGCTTCAGCTGTTGTCTAGACACAGGATGAAGTTAATCATATACTTGAGATATCAGATACTTTTGTGGGAAATTGTTAAATATTGTATGAATTTTTCATACCTGTAGTTTGTCTTTCTTTCTGGAGGTAATACTGTTTCCAGTTTTCCTGGGTCTTTTACTTTTAGATACTGCATGGAGGGAAAAAAAAACTGTCAAAAGTATATAAGGAGCAGAAGGGGATTACCATGCTACTAATGCAACTACATATATATAGTCATTGTGAAACTGTGGTAAAGGGTTAGGTAACTGTCATGTCTAAATGAGTAGCCACACATGAGCCTAAGGTCATCATGCCCAATGCCATGTGTTGGCTTGTAGGGTCCTAGCACAAAGGCCCCCAACACTGGGCTGTGGAGAAGTGGAACTGCATTCTCTAGGCAGATGGAGCTCCATCCAGTTCTTTTGGTATGAGTTAGAGTGGCATTCGAGATCCAGAACTAATCATATAACATCAGCATCTGGTCCCACTAAAGCTCTTGCAGTGAATTCATTCTGCAATGTTCCCTTAAAGCCTTATCAGAAGAGTAGAGGCTGTAACATCATGGAAACAGCAGAGGGTTGAATAAATAAAACCTGTAACGCTAAATAAAAACAGAAGTTATGTTTGACACGACAGCTTATAAAGTAATATATGCAGGAGTTCCAAGTGAGTAGAGTGGTACTTCACCATCCCAAGATGTGCTTTCTTTGTATTCTCTCAACAGTACCAAAAAAATTATAGTTATATTTTATTTGGAAATGTACCTGAATTTACATAAATTTTTCTGTTACAAAATAAGAAAAATACTTTTTTCTTAATTTAACACTAGAATGCATTAAAAGTTATGTATGTGTATATATAATAAAACCAAAGCTATTTCCCACTGCAGGGCGTTCATGTTTTATCTAGCTTGTTATTGAAAAACAAGTTCCCAGAGCCTGGGAGCGCAGCCATTATAGCAGCTGCAAAGCATGT
>JBBJLR010020298.1:0-13188 GCA_037577145.1 Brachypetersius gabonensis
TCTTCATCTGCTGTTGCTTCAAAACATACTTTGCAATATTAGTTCTGTTGCTGCTCAGTACAATGTAACATGTTGCTCAGCTGTTGTTTCTTCTTCTGTTTTCTCTTTTTTGTCAGCAGGTATGGAAGCAGATTAGCAGATTAGCAGTTGTTTGGGGTTTTTTTCTCTTTCTTCTCTGTTTTCATCCTCCTTTCCCTTCCTTTCCTTTTTTTTCCCTTATTCTTTCCTCTCTCTCCCCTCATGTGTTGAATCCCCCCATTTCGTTTAATTATTTTATTTTATTTTTATTTCCTCCCCCCTCTCTCCTGGGTTTGTGTTCCTTCCCTTTCCGTGTGCGCTGTCTGGCCTTGTCTGTCAGTTTACTTAATTAAAATAGATAATAATTAAATTAATTATTTTAAATTAATTATTAAAAAATAAATAAAAAAATGGCTGTGAATGATGATAGCACAACTATACACACACATCTGTGTTATTTGTGTTACTGACAGGCTAGAAAAAAGAAAAAAAAAAAAAAAAAGAAAACAAAGTTGAGCACAAAAAGGTTCGGCTTTACATAGTGATCTATTTTATCATGGACATCCAGCAGTGTAACTGCTCAGAGTGGTCCTCCACCCAAAAACATATCTAATCAGTAGCCATCTTGCCTTCAGAATGTTACAACTGGGAGACAGGGTGGCGTTAAAAACAAAGCAAGAATATTCAAACCTCCTGAGTCATAATTTGTACACCAACCAGGCAGAGGGTTCTGATAAAGTGAACAGTGAGTACATAACGAAATTAATGATCAAGTTGACCTCAAGGGTATAATTTTTTTTTTTCTAATAACATGTCCTGAGTTTATAGAGTATTTTTTGTGATTACTTGCAAAAAATCAAAACCCTTCTGCTTGGGCATCTGGATTGGGCATATGAAGAAACTGATGGAAACAGTTGGAAATCTGTGCAAAGATAAATCATTGTCATGTTCTCATCACGCCCGGCAGGAAAATGTGAGACCAATCCCACCAGTCACGCTCTGAAAACACTTTTCAGGCCTCTGCATCTCTCACTTAGAGTCTGAG
Source organism: Brachypetersius gabonensis (assembly GCA_037577145.1). Taxonomy (NCBI): domain Eukaryota; kingdom Metazoa; phylum Chordata; class Actinopteri; order Characiformes; family Alestidae; genus Brachypetersius; species Brachypetersius gabonensis. The sequence continues at coordinate 1,064 of JBBJLR010020298.1, forward strand.
AGCTGAGGAGGTTGGAGTATGAAGAGAATTGGAACATCAAAGTCAAGTGTGTGTTCCTGATAACTCAGCTACATTTGAAAACAAATGCCTGTCGAGGCTGTGGAGAAAATGGCCCTTGAGGTTGAGCTCAATCTCAATACATTTACAGCTAAACCTGATGATCCATTACCATTTCATGAAAACCTACAGAACCATTTAAACACTTAACATTTACTTTTAAAAGGTTTTTCACATTTTTGAAGCTCTAACTGAATCTTTCACTCCTGATATCTGGTGGAATGTGGGCAGTCTGTGAAAAATACATCATGCTGGTTTTAAGAGTAGATGTACCATGTAAACATTGAGTTTCAGATCTACACAACAATTTGTTCTATGGCTTTTTGAATTAAGTCATTTACATATCAAATCAGCTCTAGTCAATTCAGTGTTTTTTTTTTCATTTCACCCATATTGTAATATAGTTCCACTGCTCCACAGCCCAGTGCTGGAGGGCTTTGTACCTTTTGAGTCAACGATCAAACTGGATGCTGTGAGTTTAAATTAACACGTGTCAAAAACTGTCAGGACAATTACAGTAAAAGGTAACATGACATTGTTAAGATACTCTCTGTCATAACATGTCATGACAGCAGATGAAATCCAGCATGAGATGTTTGTGACATGTTTATGGCAGGGTTAAAAAAGTGCAAGCACATCCTGCTGATGTCAAGTCACTGCATACTAAAACATGCACATTTTAAAGTGTTTTTTTCATCACACATCATAGGCTGTCAATGGCAGCATACATGTAGAGCAAAACAGCACAGCTTTTTCACTTGTTTAGTTGACACAAGGCCACTGTGTCCACGTTTCACTATCTCTGCACACACACTTTCCATGTAAGAGCTGCAGGAGGGCCTGAAGTCATTTGGCTGTAACATAGAGTGACTTCCCCACAGTGATGAGGTCCCAGCTGCATTTGTAGAATGGCTGGACATCGGCTAATGAAAGCTGGACTGAGCCATTGCTGTTTCAGGTGCCATTCTTGGAGCCCCAGGCTTGACTGCTATTTTAGGCCTTCAGCCTAACTATATTGTGGTCTGACAAATGGGGAATCATTTAAAAAATCAGTGCCATACTGCTTTCATTTATGTTACCATTCACATTCCTGAGACTCACAGACATGTTAAATTATCTGTGTGTAGAAAATTTTCAATCCAGTGCAAAAATAATAAAATCCTCTAAGGCTATGGAACTGCTGGAAACAGTGGTCAATGCTGAAACAAAAATACACAGATATAGTACAATGAGAGTATTGTTTGTTATTAAATTAACAACTGGTACCCTTTTAAATGCTAATAAAATAAATGTTGGCCTTTTTGAAAGTTCTGGATATTTCTACAGCAGTCATTTTGATTGGGCACATTAGATTGCATTTCGTCTCTTTAAGGCTTATTTTCCCCCTACTATTTCAGCGAGAAGGCGCTTATACTGTTATCCAGAAACAAATAAGCTGTGGCATACAAAGCCATGGCATACAAACCCTTGGAATTTGATGTCACGTCTATCCTGTTTTCAAAAGCCATTCAATAAATTAGCCTTTAATTGCAGGATGGAAGCCTTTAGTTGCAGGATGTTTTCTTACCATATACCATGTATGTTTGTTTTGGTCATGTGTTTTAGGCTTGCTAAATACTCTGTGACTGGTCAGTTACTCAGATAGCCTTTGTGCTTTTCTTTCAAATCAGATGGAACTTATACCCGAGTAGTTTAGGAGATGCTATTTCAGTATGATTTTTACCGCTTGCAAAAGAATTGATTTCATCTCATGTCATATCGTTGGTCTTTTGTTTGAGAGAAACACTGTTTTTTGCATTTTTCTCCTGGATATGCACTGCTGTTCCTTCTGCCACTGTGTTTTAGTCATTGGCCTTGATTGGTTTACTAATACCCACAGTGTTGATTAGTGAACTATCTAACTATGCAGTATTGTGACCTACTTGGTAAAGCTAAAATGAATATTTCCCTAATATTATTCATGCTTCTGGGAATTAAACATGGTTCTTCTAAGGCATGACTTTAAAATTATTTTAAGGCACCTTGTTAAGCCTTCCTTTTGTTTATTTTTGGTTCAGTTTTTTCAAACTGAAATTAAATTGCAGCTACAGTCTTGTGCATGCTTCAACAACACCATTCATTCCATGCGTTAATTCAGACATTCAGTCAAAGCTGCAGTCGTATTCAACCAGCACTACTGGTTTGATGTTTACATACTCACCGCTTCTCCTGCCACTTTCCAGCAAACTGGCTTTGATAGTGTTGCTGAATGCACCAAAGCCTAATTAATCCAGCTTTATGGGCTTTTTTGCCTGCTAATGTGTGAATGAGAAGTGAACTCCTACTGTCTTTCTCAGTGAGGCAAGCAGATCATTTTCATGCATGTGAATAAATTCCCTCTCTGTAATCACACTCTAATGTTCCCTCAAGAGCCTCCACTCTTGCTCTTCACTAATCTTTTTAAGCCGTTTTCCCAGTTCTAACCTCTTTTAGCTGCTCATTTTACCACAATATATATTTTTTTAAGATAGTACAGCTCTCTTATTTTACAGAAGAATGTTTGGTGTCTATAGTGTTGCATTGGAGCTACAAGGCTACTGTAGCTAACAGTAATGAAAGCTACAATCAGCATTGTGCAAACTGCATGCCCGACTCATCATACCTGGACTCAAGTTACACTGAGATAATAAATCATTTAAAATAGACTTGTTTATTTGGTTTCTGTCAGCTGTAAAATGGACAGATGTATTGCGTACCTAGAAGTATAGTATATATTTTAGACTGTGCCAGAACCCCTTATTGCCTGTGCAGATCCACCACTAAGCTGAGGAAGCAAACGTGTGGTAAGTCCTGACTATTTCCCAGAAATCCAGTTGGCAGAGTGGCAGTGCTGGCTTACTGGAGGGGATGGCAGCTTTGAGGCTGTCGGCCACCATCACCCCTGTCTCTCCATATGAGAGATCATTGATCTCTCAAATCACACTTTGTGTTTGAGCCGAAGTCTCTCTCTGCAGCACACACAGGACAACTCAAGAGTTTGTTCCACAGGTAATGAACAGCGTTAATAAAAGATATTCAAAAATAAAACTGTGACACTGGCTTCATACACATTGCACATGTTCAGCTGCCTTAACCAGGAGTTGTTGTATTGAAACAGTTAAGAATATAACATATGATTTAATGAAATTTAAAGTGAAATAAGAAAAATATTATAATTAATTGTACTACAGTTTGCCAAAAATCTTTATGGGGGGGGCGCATGCTGCACTCTGTGTCTTGCGTGTGTCACTTGTACAAATCGCTGGGTGGATAAGTGGGAGAGGGGGCATGTCACCCCCTAATACAATAATTCCAGGATCCAGCATAGAAGGCACCTCAGAATAAACTCGGCAACGAAGATCATTTCGCTGGTGAGTTAGTTAGTGGGTCACAGGTAGTCATGCTAATTTTCCCTAACTAACGCTAGTTCCCTAATTGCTTTATGAGGTGATATGTTAGACTTGATGTACTCCAATGATACAAACAATTCTTATTGCATGAACTGCAGAAAACATTACTCCTATCAATTATTCCATCTGTCTGTTTTTAAAGATAAACTTTTCACCCACTGCACCGACCAGCACGTTTTCGTCTGCATCCTTTATTTTTTAGAGCACCTGAGGCCAGAGCCGGATCGCGTTAAAGTCACATGAATCGATTAATCACAGTTAATTTTTCTGTGATTGGTTAAAATTAACACATTAATTTGACACCTCTAACATAAATATTAGGGCTGCCAGTATATTAAAATATTTAATCACGGTTAATCTCATGTTTGCCATACTTTAAGTCTGTCCTAAACATACTCTTTTTAATACTCTTACCAACATTGGAGTAGACATGTATAGGTTTGCTTTATGCAGATTTATGTTTAATAATGACAGTCAATACTGTAAACAACATTTTTTCAAAACAAATAATCTTACACATATACATTTATACATACATAAATTTACATACAAATACATATATAAATATATATTAATGCTATGATTTTCCCTCTGGGATGAATAAAGGGTCTATCAATCTATCTATTACAATTGTAATCATGATTAATTACATGGTGAAATTAAATTATTAATACAAAACTAGTGTATTGCGCACATTCTGTACTGCTAAATTAACAAAAGTGGAATAATACTTTAAACAAACACTTTAAACAAATAAGGGGCTTTTTAACAGCAGTGTTCCCTTTAATATAGTCACACAGCTGCAGTTCAAATATTTCTGTAAATGTCAAATTAAACATTAATGTAATCAAATCAAATATAAAACCAAAGCTATTTGCCACTGCACGGCATTCGTGAGTTATCTAGCTTGTTATTGAAAAACAAGTTACCCTCAGAGTCCAGAGCATTTATAGCGCCTGCAAAGAGGGACCAACTCCTTATGAAAGTCTATGTATCTGAATGCAGTGTTATTAGTCGTATTTGGTGTAATGGTCAGGCGTCTTATACGGAAAAAAGTTATAGGAGTACCGTACGTGTCGGCTGTTTTTCGTGGGGGTCAGTAAATAAATAAATAATGCGTTAATGTGACAATAACATGTTAACTTTCGGTTTTCCAGACCCTTTGTTTTTCAATGGAAAATCTCTATTCACAGCACTATATAATCCAGGACTAGGCTTAATCCCATATAATACTGTGGGCTAAAATAGCTTTAACATACATACACATATGATCATGTCATACACAAAATGAAAGTTTAAAATTTTTTGGGAGTATATCTGGGGGTATATTTAGGGTTTACACTATAAAAATGTAGGCATGTTTTACCACATCATATATTAAAATTTTTTCACTATACTTGGGTGCTCTTGCAACGTAGTGGTAGCAGAATGTGTTTGGCTTATGTTAAAATGTTAAAATGTTAAAGGGTTCTATATAGCATCAAAAAGTATTTTGAACTGGCCAGAACATTTCTGGTGCTATGTAGAACCATGAAAAACAGAAGGACATAGCCATGGCTGAAACAACAACAAGCACATGCAAAATTTAACAGGGAAACGTTTTCTTTTACATGTAAAAGACGCAGGAGGGCCAAAGCAAACAGGAAGAAGCCAGAAAGAGAATTTTTCAGTAGAGTTGCCAAAAGTGATATGTTTAACCAGCATCCCTTATGTCACAATGTCTTCATTAAAACACCAATCACAGTACACCTGCAGTCCATGATTTCTACAGGCTTGTGGGTTTTTGGAGGTTGATCCCTGTCAGATAATTAATTTAAAATGATCGCTTTAATATAACAACACCAGCTTGCATTAATCAGCATACACTTTTATTTCAGTCACCAATCTGTAATAATTAAAGCCTATATGTTGCAAGATTCAAGATTCAAGATTCTTTATTCGTCACATGCATAGTCATACAAGTACAACACGCAGTGAAATGTATCCTGAACTGCTCATGACTGTGCAAACATTGTAAACAATAAGAACATTTTTCAATGAAAAGATCTGGAAATTTAAAATGAGTACAAGTAGATAAGTATAAATGTAAGTAAAATTTTAAATTTTAAAAAATATAAAATCTGAGATTTTACTGCAGAAATATTTACATTGTGCAAATGGACTGTTAAAGTGCATTGTGCCATGATAGCGCAGCAATATAAAAATTTCAGTGAATCTCAGTGAATACCCCATTCCCTAAACTATTCATATTTTTGTTGTTGTCTATTGAAGATCATGACAAAAGGATTAGTGTTATCCTATAGCCTGTCTTGAACCTGAAAAATGATCATGTACACATGTGAACATCATAATTTAATACTGATGCAAAACCCTTAGCAAAGATCCACAGAATTGTCTGAATTCTTGGCCATCTGTGAATGTTTACATTAATGCTATTGAAAGGTCAAGCAGATGGCAAGCAAACCAGTATTTATGACAAGTCTTTAAAATCGTGATATGGCCTGTTATTTTCTGATACTAAATGACCCGCTTGCTGTTTGTAAGAAACTTTACAGATCAATCTCAGAAATGCAGAGGCCAAAAGGGCTTGTTGCAATACTGTGGTGGAAAATCAGCAAACAGACATGATGTTTTACTCAAGACAAAAACTTTATTTCGACCCTCAGTGCCAGGGATGTCCTAGCTCTGAACATTTGTCCTTTGCAGAGGACTCCTATACCTCCAAAAGGACCATCACCTTATCAGAAAGGGCAGAATTGTGTCTCCATGGCAAGACTCCACGGCAGTGGCCCTGAAAAAGTGCTTTCTGATCTAAACAAAACACCTTAAAACAGCTTACTCATTATTTGAACTAGGTTGGGTTCATGGGCCTCCACCTTGCGGCAAGAAGCGCCACGCTGGGTTACTCCCCATGGAGACAACCTTGGGAGACAAGTTCTTTGGACAGGAAAAAGAGATAAACTTAGAACATTTCAGGAAAACATAGTGTTTCAACGAAATAACAATCTCACAAAATCACATTCTTTGCCCTAACGGCCTCAGAACCATTTACAAACCCTTTTAATGATTGTCAGCAAAATCCCCCTTAATATGAGTATAATTAGGAAGATTCATCTGAAAATGATTCATCAACTGAGTAAACTGATTTTTCTTAGAATAAATGTGATTTTTCATTGACAAATACCATGGAATACTTTCAATTTCTTTTTTATTATGTAAATGATGTAATTAATTATGTAAAAAAATTATGTTCAGAACATTTTTAAGATAGCTTAACTCCACACTATGTAATAGTCCTTAAATATGGAAGTAAATTAGTGGCAAAAGTATTTGAATTTAAAAAAGACATTGAATTTTTGCAGTTGAATAAAAACATGCTTAGTTTATTTCAGTCAGAAATTCAGTCAGAAATTCAGTTTAAAATTATAAGTCGAAAGTAAATTAGTGACAAAAGTATTTGAATAAAAAAACATTGAATTTTTGAAACTGAATAATGTTTTGGCTCAATAAAACTCTCTTACAACTCAATATATGGGTCTATTCAACAGCGGTAAGGTGGACAATGAGCTACAACCGGATTTTTGCCCAAACAATATGTATTTAAAGAAATATGGATATCATTGCTCCCTAGGAACAGTCCGCTGTCAGAGGAGAGCTTAGGGACCGTCTGCAAAGTGCAAAACGAAAACGGATAATGTCAACTTTTCAAGAAGGATGTGTTTATTCATGTTGATTGCTGAATATTTGTCAATAAACAGACACACAGAGGAGCTGGCAGAGATGAGACGTGACTCCCGAGTCTCATATGTTTTCCTGCTTTCACAGTTACAGTAATCTGTTCGTCGGGTCTCCGGAGCTGGGACCTGGAACACTTCCAAAGAGTGAAGAGCCACTAAAATCACCAAAGGATTTTAGAATGGTCATACTACACTCCTTAGTTTGGTGAAATGAATCTTAGTCTATTTTTAAAGATTTTTTATTAGGAATAACATTCAATAACTTTGCTCCTATCAACTGTACTACCACCAAAATCACCGCACACTTCTACAGTCTCATTATGGTCATACTACATTATGGCTTAGTTTGGTGAAAAATCATTGGTGAAAAATATGTGACGTCACGTCTAGGACGGCCAGATTAGGACAAAACGTCTAGAAACTGAAATGCAGTCAGTTCTGAAAAAGACGCTTTACACTGTTTGTTTAATTAAAAGTAATCAGCCTGAGAATGTTCGAATCTTGGACCCTTCTGGGACCCTGGACATCACAGCTGCATATCTCTTTCAAAAACACATTTTATGAGCTATGAACTACGCACTGAAAGGATCTTTAGGGAAGCACAAGTGGCAATATCACGACTCAAGGAACTTTATATTTTTAGGAGTTGTATACCATGCTTTAACCTGTGACCAGCAGGCTTTATTCAGTCCTTTCCCCCTCTACAGTAAGTGTAATGCCATGCTTCTTAATAAAAAAAAAAATCAATGCTTTCTCCCCAGACATTTTACTGGCCATATGGCAGATGACAAGTTTATTTGGATGCTTAAGTGGAGAACTGACTACTTTACCTTACTGAAAATTCCTCTCCTCTTGGAATTCAAGTAAAAAGGATGAAATACAAGCATAGTTTCTTTTTATCTATTTACTGCTATTAGTAAAGAGACATTGTACCATTTATTTAGATCACTTTCTAGGTTTTTTCCACTTTTGCAGGGATGGGACCATGCAAATGTTTAGGTTTTTTTTTGCATTTTTGTTGACAGTCCTGCATTGTTTTTACTTACACAAATACTTTTTACTATATGCAAATTCATTCATTTCCTTGGAAGCCCATGTGCAAAATATAGCTGGAGTATCTGCATGTACTGCTTGGCACAGAAGCATTAAACTATTAATAGAACAAAGTGACTGAAATAAAATAAAGGTGAATAGGATTGTGGCATTTAATTTAATTGTATGTTTCAGAATTAAAATCAGAAAAGTTCATAGATCCCATCATTTTTGTATATTTTAAAACTATAAATTCATTCTTTGTAATCCACATTTTATACCTACTATCTAACTCAGAAGGATGGGTATGTTTATGCAGAGATTACCTTAACAAATTAGCAAACAAATAAGTTAATAACACACAAAAGCTGATACTGTGGCTTGTGTGTTTCAGTCAGTTTTCATCCAATAAGTCTCTTGAATTTCAGCAGTAGAAGTACTGCACTTTAATGCTTGGGCCTCTGTTTTAAACTTGATACTTGATAATAAACTGAACAATGATTGACGGCAGCCGTCAGTAGGCAGCAAGCATCAAATGGACTTGGATGCTGAGCAAGGGTGAAGTATCTCAAAGTGAACATTGGCATTTTCAATGAAAATACAAACAATTTAAGGTAAGTTTCAACCTTTTATGTAAATGTATTTTATGAAAACTAAACCATGTACATGCCAGGCATTAATGGATGTGATCATAAGGGACAGTCAAGGATTACAGCTGTTTCATAGCCATTTTGAACGCACCTCTAGTGACCACTTGTGATACGATTTCTTACCTCATTTCGGGCCAGGGGAGGAACTCCACAGGCGTTTATGCCTGCTTTTTTCTTTTTTTAACTAAATGCATTAGACTAATGGATATACTGTAATTACTTTTTCCAGCTGGGACAATGGCATAGCTGGTAGTTCATTGCTGTTTAAGTAACATTTGCAATGCCAATGTTATGCGGTCATGTGTTCCTTATAACCCTAAGAACACACTGAGTGATCAGATCACAATGCCTTAGTTATGTCACAGGGCATGTGGAGACTGCAGTTGGAAGTAAGTTCTGTTTTAACTTTTAATTTTACTATTACTGCTCCTTGTGTCGGCTGGTTGTTGCTTAGTTTCCAGGACACATGGCTGAAACCCCACTCCTGAAACTCACCTCACTGGATTTGCTGGTTCTAAAGGGCAGACTCAGCATGGACAACCGCTGTTGACTTGTGAGCAGCCATGTCCTGTTAAGCTCATTGTATATCAAATGAGTGCTGTCACTGAAGTGTCAGCTGAAGCGTTAGCCCTCATGTGCAGCCCTTCTTGTGTGAAGACCTAATCGGTTATAGACAATCAAGTCTATCTGTGTGAGACCACTGACCAAGGACAACAACAAGGCTACCAGCTCTACTTACCCGAGGAAATTTCCACAACATTCCTGTCATTACTGGTACTCACTTTCCAAAAAGCCAGAGAATGCAGACCTACCGGAGATCTATACAATATTCAGCTTTTGCTCATGCACCCCTGTCTGTTGGCCTGTGGAATTGTCAGTCAGCAGTCAACAAAGCTGACTTCATCTCTGCATATTCTAACCAGCTATGCCTATATCTTCTTGCTCTCAATGAAACCTGGATATGGCCAGAAAAGACAGCTATCCCAGCTGCACTCTTTACCAGCTGTGCACTCTACCATACCACTTGTTTGTCTGGATGAGAAGTTGAAACAGCCATTCTTACTTCTGCTAATTAGACATTTTCACAAATAATGCGTCTTTCAAATGGAATGCTATCCTGTTATTTGCTCCTGTGAAATTCTCTGTAATAGACTTCTACGGTCCACCTAGATACACTACTGTCTGCCATCCCTGACTAAGACTGTCTATTACTCATCCTAGGCGATTTCAATATTCCCACTGCCAATGCCAGCTCAGCTGACTTTGTGTCCTTGATCTATTCTTTTGACCTCAACCTAGTTCACAGTCCACCAACCAACAAAGCTGCCAAGGCACTTGACCAGATCCTTATCAGGAACTGTGCAGCCAATTGCATCAGTGTTACACTTCTACACATCGCTGACTATTACTTCTGGAACAATCCCTTGTTCCTACCCTTGCTGGAAAGTGAGGTGTCTTAACTTTTGACTTTTAGTCGTCCCACTACAACCCTATCCCAACATACTCTTCTGAGTCATCCGTTTTATTTCAATTTAAGGGGCATTTTGTACATGCCCTTATCCAGAGCGACTTACAATCAGTAGTTACAGGGACAGTCCCCCTTTAGCAACTGAGGGCAAAGTGTCTTGCTCTAAGACACACTGGTAAAAGCTGGGGTTTGAACTGGTAGCTTCCTCAACCCTGCTCAAAATGAGAATTATCGGTCAATCTCATTGCTTCCCTTCTTATCCAGAATCAATGAAAGGATGATCCTCAAATAGGTCTCAGAATTTCACAGAATGGTTACTTTCACTGACATAAAGATCTTTGCACTTCAAACTCTTCTTTGGTCCTGAAACCTAAGTGTTTCCTTGTATTATGAGTCGCTTTAGATAAAGATCTACCAAATAAGTGCAATGTGAAGTAATGACTATATGCACTTGGGTGATGTTAGTTTTTAAGAGTTGCAACCATTAAATCATCTGTTGTTCCATTTTGATACATTTCTTGTTAATACTGTTTTAAGGCAGATCTTTTTGAAGAGAGACAGCTGAAGCATGAAATTAGTTCATACCATCTACAACCAAGAAGTCAATATGCACTCAGCAAATTAAACTGGAGGATTGGTCTGGGCTGACTGAACAAAAGTGTGAGTATAAAATAGAGCAATTCCATTTAAGAACATTTTTGAAGCCATAGGTAGAGGTTAGAAAGATAGTACATTTGAGTAGATTGTCTTGGAAACAGCACAGAGGGCACGAGTCAAGCAGCAAATGGACAGTGCAATTAACACCATTCTTAACATTTTTTCAAATGTTCTGATTTAATACACTACACATACTTAGGTTTAGACCCTGTACATATGTATGATATGATATTACTGTTTTTTTGGCAAAACACCACAATTTAGAATTTAGTTCATACTGTATCTGTGTCAGATCTTTCCATCATTTTGCAGCTCAAAATATCTTTTTAACTGCTGTCCATTGTAATTTAAATACAGCCATCAAGTGAATCCCTTGGTAAGTTTTAAAGTTTGTTTTGTTTTAAACAGCTCCACCTTTAAAGGTCCCTAATACCAGTTCACCAGAATTTCAAACTCAAAACCTGATAATGTCATAGAAGTCAGGTTGAGACAGGATTTGCATGTTTGGTTGGATTTAATTCAGATGGAAAATTCTCAAGCCTTGTTTAGGTTTCGACCAAAATTTCAGACCTGCTTAATATTGCAGTCTATGCAGTGATTTACATTGCATTCTAATTCAACCTGGCATCAACATGTTTAAGGATTTGAACTATTAACGTCTACAGTCTCTATATATGAAAGTAATCTTTCACCTAAATGTCATGCCTTCTGTTCACTTCTTCCATCACAAGTTGAGTCAGAGTTCCACTGACATCACAAGTTGTCAGTGGAAAAGACAAAAAACAAAAAGATAACTTGTTTTAACCCCTCCTTCCACCACCATCACTTTCCTTCCTCCTTCCTGATCAGATGCCATGTTGTGTTTGACTTGATTCATGGTGACTTATTTAAACAATGGGATTATTTAAACAAGGATATTAAAAACATTCACCACTTCTCTCTTTGTGACTTTATGGTATTGTATTGGGTTAACTGTTGGAAACACATTGTTCCTGATGCCTTGTTAGTTTGTGTGTGTGAGGAGAGAGAGAAAGAGAGAGAGAGAGAGAGAGAGAGAGAGAGAGAGAGAGAGAGAGAGAGAGAGAGAGAGAGAGAG
>JBBJLR010020309.1:0-13187 GCA_037577145.1 Brachypetersius gabonensis
CTCCTAAAAGTGCCCCCTGCAGACCCATGTTCTGAAATACACCCTACACCCACAACAGGTACAGAACTGGTGAAGGACTCTGTCTTGCAGTGCCTTTTATGACCTGGCCCAGTCTCCTACTTTGAATAGCAGGAGGAAATGAACTTGAGATTAAGCATTCAGCTCCTTCCCCTGAACAATTCAATAGACATTCTAGACGAAGTCCACTAATTCCTTTTTTTTCCAGAAATGTACGTGCAAACTGGATCGCTTTGTTTTGGCTCTTTAAGGGGCATCAAGGAACAGTCCCTCTTTTATTGTTCAGTGTGATGGTGGTATGCAAGCCCTCAAAGAAAAGAGTTGGGTTTCTATCGGTACACTGATGTTAATGAGCCTGCTGGGAAATTACAGAATATAGCCAGAGACAAAAATAGATTTAGTATGCTCATTCCTAATAGGACATAGGATTTATGAAGGATTTCTTTAAAGAGGAGAAAAGGACATACTAAGATTTAATATGAACTAAAACATACTTGCTATGTTAAAGCTTTGACACATTCTGTTATAATTCTGGATGCCTATAATACACATACATACATGTGTAAAGCAATTCCAAAATTAGTGTACACATCAATGTGTTGACGCCTATGAAAAATAAATGTATGTTTCCCCTCAAAGAGAAACTCCAGTCGAGTCTAGTTTAGACAAAAACAGACATAACATGATATAGTTTTAAAGCTTTTTTACCATAGCATAATTAAATAATAACAATAAAAATCACAATGACACAGACTTTCACCCCTATATACATTTTAGGGACACCAATATTCATCTTAATGCATTAGTAAAAACGTTCCTTTTGAAATGCCTCAAAAGCAAAAAGCTATTACTATTTCGAAAGGGCGTTTTTTCCAGGATCTGTAGATCAGTGTCAACCATATCTGCCACTCTTGTTAAATAGCAGTGTGCAAATTCAAAAGTCTGGTTAGTAATTATAAAGTTTTCTCATTTCTTCCTATTTTAATAATTGCTCCTTGGGACCTTCCCCTGTTCATTGACCCAAACGTAAAATATATGAATAATAATAAATGAATAACAGGTGTTAACTCCAAACATCAAGACCCACACAGAGTTTAGGAATCAAATCAATACAACAGCAAAGCCAGAATTATGAATTTAAATAGCTATTATGTCGGTTCAAACTTTTGCATTGTTTTAAAAATATAGAACAATAGACCAATTAGTCATTTATCCTGTTAGTATGTTGTGGATGTTAAGGGTTCAATGAATTTCCTTTGTTTCATTCTTAATCATAGCAGGTGAAATATTAACATAATTTCCAGAGCAGAGAGAGACATGCATCAAGCAGTGTCAGCACACTCATAATCCTTAACAGAGCCAAGAGATTAAATATTAGAGGCATACTTACTCAAGCGAGAAAACGTTCAAACATGAAACCAATTTAATTTATGTTTACTGTCACGCTTGTTTGAGGCAATACAGGTGGCAACACCTGAGAAGCAGGAATAACCTGCTTATAACTGCAGCAGATATGTGTAGTTTTAATCAACATTAACTGAAAAGAAATGAGTTTATTAAGATCTGCCCTTAAACAGATAATAGAATGAAATGTATTATGCCTTAAACTTGATTCAAAGCTGTACATTGCTTTCATTTGAATAAATAAATTACACAGTTCTTGCTTTTAGTTTAACTAGTTTCTATACAGTACTGTGCAAAATTCTTGAGCACACCCCCTCATTTTTTCATATTTTGTGTCCAAAGATCTAAACTTCCTTCTGTTTTTAATGTAGTCTTGAGGAGCAGTTCTCCAGGCTTCCTGAAGGATTTTCAAAAACAAAAACATTCCTCTGAACCTGACCGGTTTCAAAGGAATGTTTTTGTTTGTTAAGACACACAGTGACCTGCGTAAGAATCATTCAAGCAGAACAAAGCACATCTAAAATAAGGCCTGAAACAGATTCCAGGTGATCAGGCAATGATCAGTATACTGGTGGTGCTAAATGTTGAGTGATTGGAACTCCTTTTGCTAGCCACCTTGTATCTTTTGGCACTTTGGAGTCTACACTTCTTTCTATTTAATATGCTCAATAGGCCAAAGATAATACAGTTTGATTTGCATATAGTAGTATTTTTGCACCAATAAGGTGATCCAAAGCAAAATATAAGGAAATAAGGGGTGGCTTACAACTTTTGTACAGTACTGTACATCAAATATAATTCTTTAGAGATTACATTTTTCAAAGTAAATCACTCATATTAACATGTGTATGCTAAGTCAACAGCAGGTTGTTTAATGCATGTCAACGCGCAAGTCCTGCACCGGTCCACTTTTGGAGACCTGCACCCGCCCACACCCGCACAGTACAGCACCACACCCACCCTTTTTGCCCAAGATTATATCAAAATTAAATCCGCACTGGCATGGGCCGTTAACATTTCGCCCGTTACACGCCCATGCCCGTGATAAATTACACACAAATTAAAAGCTATTCTATTGAAGCGCAAGGCAGGACTGGCCTCCCAGGAGGCTTTGCATGTGGAAAAGGTAGCTGGTTGGCCTTTTTTCTGTGTTTTTGGGGAACATTAGATGGGGGGTATATGTTGTACATAGTATTAGAGATTATTTATGGTGAATTTTGCCCTTTCCCTCTCACGCTCGCCTCAATATCATCCACAGTCCCAGGTTTGAGCTGCCTCCTATGTCCTTAGATCACAAATCCAGCGGAAGAAAAATCTCTCACTGGCGTGCACTGAACACACTGTGACAATTTGTACATGGTAGTAGTAGAATCATAGATGTACTGAATCACTAGAATCAGTACACTAAAAAGATTTGTTCACCGAATCATTCAGTGCTTGGTGGGAGGAGCCGGTGACTCCAACTTCCTGAACTGATACTTAGCTGAACATTTCAGGTTTCAGTGTGAAATCTTGAAAAGTAACACACAATAGTACCAAAGTGTTGGACCCAGAGTGGCCACTGTGTCCTAGCGCGCTTCCATTATGGTTTTATTTGAGAGCTACAACTCAGATTAAATAGCCATTTAAGTAAATTTTCACAATTATTTCTATAATGAAACTTTGAGAGATTAATTTTGAAGACCTTTTTTTCATATAAGACCAAAAAAGAAAAATTTATATTTTTTCAACATAATCAGCCCGTATCTCAATAAATAGAACGCCGACTTTTGACTCATTTTGCCAGATCGGGTCACATATTAATTTAAGAGCAAAATGACAAGACAAAAACTCTCAGAAGAAAATATCTGTGACTTCCCCCTACTCTCTCCCAAACAGAGCAGGCAGACAGGCAGGCTTCCATTTTTGATCCAACACAGGACTTCTAAACAAAAGGAACATCATACATGAACAGAGCCTTGGTAGTTGGTTGACTGACAACCTAAGTAAACCTTAACTGAACTTAAATACATTATTTATCAGACACTTTTATCCAAAGCGACTTCCATTCCCTAACTACAGGGGACAGTCTCCCCGGAGCAACTTGGGGTTAAGGGTCTTGCTCAGGGACCCAGTGGTGATGCTAAAGGTAGGATTCGCACCCATGACCTCTTGGTATGAAGGCAAGTATCCAATTCACTGAGCTACCTCCACCCAAATACTACCCCCAAATGTATTTCCACCAATCATTAAACGCCCAGTGCTTAACCCCAACTACACACGTGTTTCCCATAAGCAACTCAGGTGACTCCTATTTACCAAGTCCCACCACCAATAACCAATAACAACGACGAACTCTAGCAGCTGCACATACCCCCCATAGCCCTTACAGTAACCCCCCCTCTCAAAGACGCACATCCGGGGTGTCCAAACAAAAAAATAAACACAACGAGAGAGGGTGGGTGGGGGATGGCAGTGGCAAAGGACAGCGTCCTGTGGACCTCACCCTGTCGTCTCCCAACAGACTTGTTTCTGGCTGGCCCCTTGCCAGCCATGGCGAGTCCCACTGGACGCTTCCATTTGCCATTGTCCTTCTGTATGGGGCCCCCTTCCAGGAACCCCTCACGGTCTATGAAGACCGTGCCTCCTCCAGGGAGCCCCTCTGCCAGGAACTTGTCCTTGTCCCTTGTGTCAGGGCCCTGTCTGTAGAGCCCCATCGCACACGCTGGCATGAAGCCCTTTCCATGGGCCTTCGCGGGGCTCTCAACAAGCCCCACTGTGTGCACTGTACTGGAGACCTGTCCTGGGGCCTGCTTCAGGCTCTCTGCGAGTCCTCTCGTGCCCCCTGGTGTGGAGCCCTCTCCGTGGGCCTCCTCCTGTCTCTCTGCGAGCCCTCTTGTGCACGCTGGTGTGGAGCCCTCACTGTGGGCCTCCTCCTGGCTCCCACGAGCCTTTTCGAGCATGCTGGTGTGGAGCCCTCTCCGTAGGCCTCTTCCTGGCTCTCCGCGAGCCCTCTCGTGCACGCTGGTGTGTGAAACATGGTTGTCAATGCAGCCTCCAGTAGGCTTCTCTACCCCCGAAGCCCTACTATTGCCCTTGCCAACCCACTTACCCCACAAAAAAAGATTGGGAAGGCATCTTACCCCCCGGAGGTGATGATCCCCCTTAAACCCCCTCCCATGACCTCTCTACTGGCCTTTCTGAGGCCTCAACCCCCCTACCCAATGGGTTATCTGTGGCCATGAGCCTATTCATGGGGCTTAAGCTGAGGCTACCTCTGGCTCGAACCTGCTATATGGGGCTGGCAGGGATATGAGCAGCTCCTCTAACCCGCCCTGCGGCTCCTCTAGCAAGCTGAGTAGATCCTGCTGTCTATAGGTTCCCCCTACTACACTTCCCAGGCTAACAGCTAATCCACCCAGGCTAACCGCTAAACTACCTGCTTTACGTCCTGGACCTTCGGATTTCAGCCGGGGAGCCGGCGTGGGGGTTTGCTGCCTTCTCGGCTCTGGACTCCTAAGCCGTTTTCTTTGAGGAACTTGGCCACCATCCGGACAGTGCTAGGCTGACCAGGGCTCAAAGGGGTCCGGATTCCTCAACTGCCCATTGCAGAAGCCCCCTGGCCTCTTCTCACAGCCGACTCAGTAAGCCTGCATACCTCAGTCCCCAGACCTGCTCCAGCCAGAGCTTATCCTCCCACTGTTGCTTAAGGGATTCTGTAGATGGAATTTTTGGAGTTCGGGACAAAGTGAAACCAGGCTTCTGAGTTCAGAAATTTTAGACGTTTATTGACCATCAGTCAATCTCCGCTGGCAATTCTCTGCAGAGAGGCCTCAAACGAAGGTTTACAGACTCTTTTATACACTTTATCTCTCCTGCCCGCCTCCACTCACATCTCACCCTCATGTCATTAACGTAGGCCCCCACCCTCACATTCGGTTTCTATTTGGGCCCCTTAAGACAGTACCCTGGCCATGGAATTTCTTGTATAGGCTCCTACACAGACATATATGGGTTAAATATGAAGCGTAATGTAGAATTAAGAGGGAATCAAAAATTTTCTTCTACATCCCCCCCTCTTGGGGCTTATTAGCCCCAACCAACCCTATGTAGAGTGCCAACACCTGTGCCAGTCTCTTCATCTGATTGGTGATTAAAATCAATCACAAAATTCTTAGCAAATGACTAATCCAGGTATTTGCACTCTAGTTGGAAATTAGGCCAAACATCTCCTTCCCCAATTAACTAGGAAGGAGTAAAAGACCAATTTCTTCATTCTAGCACTGACCCATAAAACTGCATAATACAATGCTATAAAATCAGTATTTGAATAATACAGTGATCTACTAAGATTCTACTAAGGGGATACATAGTATAACATAACTTGAGGCATGCATAACATGAATAATCTTAAATGCGAATAACAGTCCCACAATAGGTCGATGATCTTCAACCCAGATACTTCACGCATCGTAGAGGGTCGCCTTGTGGGGAGAGGTCAGGCTAGTACTTACACCCACAGCATGGCTCATCATTCATCTTCTTCACCTCCCGAGGTACTTTCACCTGAGACTCTTCCTCTGAATCATAGTTACTGCTGCAATTGTCTTTATTCTGCGTTAAGGGTGTTTTCTCATGCGGCCATATTAGTACTCCCATTTGCTGAACTGCAGTCTTTAGAACTAAGGATCTTAATAGAGGTAACACACAACAAAACAATAATCCCCCTATCAGTAAAGCCAATCCAAGAAACACTCCACCCATATTCCCCAAGCCCCTAATTTCAGTTCTAGCAAATCCCATTTTTTTTAATCTCTTCTTGCATTAGTTGAAACTTCCACTCTTAACTGCTTTATTTTCTGCATAGTTTTGGTAAAAGCCCCTTCTGGGTTGGTATGGTTTGGAATAAACGTGCAGCACTGATCTCCGAATAAAACACATACCCCACCTTTATCTGCTAGTAACTATTCAAGAGCCTGCCTATTCTGCCAGGTCATGGTACTGGTCACTGCTAATTGTTCTCCTAGTGCAGTTAAAGCATCATCTGAGTAATTGATAAATCTTTGTTGGTTATAGTATACATAGTTAATCCACTTAATCCACTATTTTTTATTAGCGGTAACCCAGACTAATAACGATTCAAATCCAGCCCCAATTTCACTTCTAGCTTTAAATTTATTAGGAATGCCCCTAGGCTGACCTATTCCATCTATATTTACTTTGGGGTCTGTTTCGTAAGCTCTCTTTCTCCGTAGCTCTACTTTATCCAATGGTATTATACCTACTTCTTGACGTATTTTCACTCTAGTACAGCGTCCCTTCCATTTTATTGGTAAATGGGTTAGTAGGCGGTCTCCGCCACAAACCCAATAATAATCAGCTAGTATTAGGGTTTGATCCTTAAATACTTCAATCAAGGGAGGAGCTTACACCCATTCCTTACACACTGGGCTAAGAGGCCTGGTGCCTTTATCACCCCGGCGGTGTCCCAACCTATTTTTTCATTTAAAACTCAAGTAGTAGCATTTCATTTCATGTAATTTCCCAAGTTTACAGTTCCTTCTGGTTTATAGAAACATTCATATTCTTGGGTATAGTCAATGTCGTACCATTTGGGAAGTTCTACTTTCTCCTGTTTAATTTTAATATCTTTATTTACATCCCAATGCACACACCAGTCGCTCATCTGTGGTTTGCTTGCATAGCTGGTATATCTAGCGTTTCCTAAGAATGACAAACATTCAGCAGAACAATACGGTCTACCTGCCTCGATTACATGACAGAAGTTCCTTTTAAAGTCAGCACATCGCTGATAGTTATGTGGACTTGGAACTATAGTCACTTTAGTTAAGGGTGACTTGGAACATAATAGGCAATTATCCACCCCTACCTCTTTTGCTGTAAATGTAGCCCATTTACACCACTCGTTATGGTTAGCCACATCCCACACAGGATCTAGATTATCTACTTTAACCGGATTGTCGACCACATCAGTAATATGCCTACGCCCTTTGGATGGATTATATTTCTCACTAAAATTTTGCATATCTAGGGATACTTCGGCTGTCTCATTAAGGCTGGCCAATAGTTGTAAATTCAATTCTTGGGAAGTCTGGTTGAAGCTTTGTAGGGGTAAGCAGACTACAACCTGTTGTTGCAGCACCTGCTTGACAGTCCTTTGAATGAATGCTGATCTCTGATGGAATTCCAAATCTAGGTATCTTAATTGAATCCTGATGACATGCTTCTAATGATGCAAAACAAAGCAATAAATCATCCATGTACTGCAAAGGACTGCCCTCTAACATTAAATCTCCTAAATCAGCTTTTAAAACCTGGTTGAATGTGTGTGTTGAATGTTTGAATCCCTGTGGCATTCTTCGATATGTGTACTGTTTACTGGCATATGTAAATGCAAACAGATATCTACTCTCTTCTGCTACTGGAATACTAAAGAAAGCTGAACACAAGTCAATTACAGTGAAGTAGTTGGCATCAGGAGGGACATTGCTTAACAGTGTGTGTGGAACCTCAGAAGGATAATGCGCTGTTATGTTATGAATGGCACGCAAGTCATGTACAAGACGCCATATTTTTACCTGGTTTGAAGACAGGGAGAATTGGAGTATTACAGCAACTAACTGTTACCTCTAGTACGCCTGCTTCTAACAGGCCCTCAATGGTGCTTCTGATACCAGCCTCTGCCTCTGGTCGCAATGAATACTGTTTTATTCAATTTTATACTCGGCTTAAGTTGAACTTGAATTGGGCTGGCGGAACTAATCAACCCCACATCTGTTTCATGTCGAGACCATAACTCAGCTGGAACCTGGCACTCCATTTATTTGACTAATCTAGTATGTACTGTCTCGACTTCCTCAGATGTTGATGTCATTTGACCCTGTGACTTGCGACCAATAATGACTTCCTGTGGAGTCCCCATCAAACTACTACCACACAAGAATTTGATGAAATTTTTATATGCAGAATGGAAAATCAATGGGTGTATTGTTGACTCCCATTGGATGCTTTCTGCTCTCTTCATAATCAGCCCTAAATCTTTTGACTGGCAATTTTTCCCAACATACAATGCTACATGAGGGGCAGAATCAGTTACCTTGAACCATCTCTTTACGAAACCATTTCCAGTTATCCTGATAGCTGCTCCTTCCTGACCTATTATTATGCACTGGGTGATCAGTTCTACCTTCTGTTCCTTCACTTCTTCCTGCCATATCTGTTCCAGACAAGTATCTTTAATTGAATCATACATCATGGTCCATTGAAAATCTTAAGTAAGCTACTGTGCTTCAGGAATCTGTGCTTCAATAAATCTTCCCCATTTCTCTATCACTTGACTTACACCCTTGCCTAACTGCCCTACCCTGGCCTCAGCCTCGGTCATTACCATTTGACTCTCTACACCCTCCATACCAACATACACCCCTTGAGGAGAACACCATATCTGCAGTCCAAATGTACACAATGCATCCCTACCTAAAAGGTTAACTGGGGTTTGATCTGAAACTAATACAGGTAAGGTTACACTTTTGTTGTTGGTTTGCAGATGGACTGGAGCGGTCAACTGCTTCTGTCCCGAGAATTCCGACAGTCTTAGTATATTTACTACACATTGAGAGATGTGAAGCATGGTTTGAATTCAGACATGTATGTCTCCACTAACATAGTGGTGCTTTTCCCATTTACCTCAACTTGTCTAGCGTTTGTCGTTATGATAGGCAATTGTATCTCCCTGTCCGGATTCTCTGGGCCACTAGTTTCCTGTTCTCCCCACCCACAGGTTTACTGGGCTCTGCCCTGTTTCCTGAGGGGCCTGCTGCCAAATCCCTCCCATTCGTTCAGGTGTTTGGGGCCACGGATGAGTCCGACAGCTGGAGCGATTATGTCCTGGTTGGTTACACCTCCAACACACACCTCTTTCTAGGTCTCCCTCTGTCTCCTGTTTCCATCTCTTTATTTGCTTCTGGATGTAAGCAACAGGGTTCTCTGTATCCTCTAACTCCCCGATTGACAATATTTTCCCACCTTCTCATCCTCAAGGACCCGAATTCATTTTCCCGCACCTTCCTGAATGTTTGGGAGATGGCTAACAAGGCCCTCCAGGTCTAATGAAGCCCATGGGATATCCTGACCCCTATCTCCTTTGATCAGAATTGGGCATTGCGCAGCTGATTCCCCTCTCTCCACCAACCGCGTCCTCTCCCCATCCGCCACGAGTCAAGTGTATGCAATGTATCGCCTTCACAAGAGCCTTTCTCTCCTCCAACTCACTCGCTCTTCTTCCTCCTTCATTCTTCCCTTTTTCCCATAATTTCCTTTTATCCTTTCTAAGTGTTGTCGAACATCCTTATAACAATCTAGTGGGGGGTTCTTCACCCCACCCTTTCCTGTTCTCAACTCACAACATTCTCTATCTTCTTCCAAATCCACCACGACAGCCATTTCTAGCTCACCTTTAACTTCCACTGACCCTTTTAGCACAGGAAACTGCCCTTCATCCCCTGAATTATACGGTGGAGGTCCTGAGGTCTCACTAATAGCTGGCTGCCCCTCACCCTCTGCAGTGCTTTCTCTTTTTTTCTTCTTCCTCTCCTCACGTTTCTGCTTAAGCAATTCCTCTCCCTCCTGTCTAAACAAAGCTAGTATCTCCTGTTCCTGTTTCCTTTTCAATTCCCTTTGCACACGTTTCTTTCTCCTGACTTCAACTTTGTGATTTTTAATCAGTGTTTCCATCTCCGCACACAAGGTTAATTCAAATGATCCCTACTCTGGTCATTTTGTTTTTGGTCTTTTGTTCTTTTTTGCCATCTTTTTGAAATTTTAGATGTAGCTTCTCTACTCAATGGATATTTTGCTTCTAAAATTTCTATGGGAGACGTTGCCATTGTCCTCTCTTTTATCTACACCCTGTCTTCTATACTATATGAGCTTAGTGCTTGTGTTCACTTACTCAATTTATATGGTGAAAACTCTCTCTCTCCTCCGTAGGTCTAAATTAATGCCATCAGCTCAGGGTTCAGACATTCACTCACCACCCATTCCAAGCCTTTATTTAATTGGCTCTCCCTGTTTCCTGTTGAAATCAGGGCTCATTTTTTTCATTCACACTTGTCCCACACCTAATTGGGCTCATACATCCACACTTTGTCCCTTTTCTAATTGGGCTCATACATTCACACTTTGTCCCTTTTCTGAATTCCTTATCAATCTATTGACTTCTCTTAATCACTACCTTATGGCTTCAGTCAACCAACTGTCTCTCTCTCTCACTCACTTGTGGCCCACAGCCCCCCTCTTCGCACTTCTGCCTACTCTCTCACACACACTCACACACTCACACACTCACACACATACCTTAGCAGTCAGGCCCTTTTACACTCAGGACACATACATCCAGTTATTTTCCTCAATTCTATTACAATTTTCAGACCATCATAAAAGAAATGCCTCTTGGGCCACTGAAAATTTCCCTAAACACAAGCTTCTAGACTCTCATAGTCCGGTGTTTCGCAGGGGGTTACTTCCCAGAAAAGTTCAGTGTTTTAGATCTTAATGATATCTGAGCCACAGTCAATGAATGTCAGTCTTTATTATCAATTTCCGTACGTTGGCACCGTAAGGTTTCAAGAAATTGATTTTCCAGTCTGACACTCCATCCAGTCACTTTTCACACATTCACACAGAGCTCTACACACACATAAACATCTGAATTTTCACAAACAATTAAACATAAATACATAACAACCTAACAATAACAACTCAGTGATCACAAATACTGCAATTGCATTTCAATGTACTGGTGCTCATAGCACTCCTCATAAAAAGATATAAGAATAAACTTCTGCTGGTAACTTATTGGCATTCCAAAGAACACTCCTCATAAAAAGATATAATAATTACCGACTTCCTCTCATATAATGCAACATATTCAGTATGGGGTAAACTTAATGGCTTGCTGAACGGTCACTCATAAAAAGGTATAATTATTTGTGGCCACCTATTTTATATGATACAACTCACAATTGGCATACAATTATGCTCCTCATAAGACAGATATATTATTTGGCCACTGGCAATAACTTTTTAACCTTTAGCATAGACTTATGCTCCTCATAAACAGATTTCAATTAATTTCCCAACTGTCTCACTCATACAATTTAACATATTCAACAGCTAAACTTTTTCTCTTAATGGCATCTGAAGATGGTCCTCATAATCAGATATCAATTAATTTTAAATCCTGCCCTAGCTGTCCATCTAGGCCCACTCAGCTAGCACCTCAGGACTATAAATAATTTGTTCGCACAACCTCATAAGTAGTATTAATTAGTAGAAAGCATGCATTACATTTCTGAAATCAGAAACAATTCACCCATTCTTTATCGGAGAGGAATTCTTAAGAGGGTCTTACCGTGCCCAGCGAGCAGCACAAACTAAATTAATAAGCAAAAATCGCTTACTCTTGTCAGGTGGCCACTCTGTTTGTGAAGCTGGCTGAGGCGGTTGCAGCAGTCAGTCACCTTTCTCCTCTTTCCGGGTCCCTTCGTGGTCTTCACTTATTGTAGATGGAATTTTTGGAGTTCGGAAAAAAGTGAAACCAGGCTTCTGAGTTCAGAAATTTTAGACGTTTATTGACCATCAGTCAATCTCCGCCGGCAATTCTCTGCAGAGAGGCCTTGAACAAAGGTTTACAGACTCTTTTATACACTTTAACTCTCCTGCCCGCCCCCATACACATCTCACCCTCATGTCAGGCCCCCACCCTCACATCTGGTTTCTATTTTGGCCCCTTCAGAAAGTACACTGGCCATGGAATTTTTGTATAGGCCCCTACACAGACATATATGGGTTAAATATGAAGCGTAATGAAGAATTAAGAGGGAATCAAAAATTTCCTTCTACAATTCCCCGGTAGGACTTACAGTGACTTACAGTGCTCAGAGGAATACCTGGCATTGGGCTTGTGCAAAACCACAGATATAATGCCCTAATAAAACCATTGGTAAATGGCATCTCTTTCAGCCACAGAGAGACCTCTTCCAGTCAAATGTGCCACTATCATCAGTCCCCCTCACTGATGACTCAGAAGGGTTCTTCCTGTGAGGACAATGCTGCTGTGGATAAAAGTATTCACTATGTATTCAAAGAGAATAAAAATCCTCAATCTCTTCCAGAAGATGTCATGTCACAGAAAATGGAACCTCAGAAACAGCTCATTCCTTTTGAAACTCTGTGCAAGGTGTGCCCAGACTCCCCTAAACATGACAAGTCTGTTTTATTTATAGATAAAGCAAGGATTGTCAGCATGATGGGAATGATTGAGAGTAAGTTGTAATGAATCAGATTAAATCTCAGTGTGGAATTATGACTTATAATTGATCCTATACTAATGTTTTTAATTTAATGTGGTTTGTCTTTAACAGATGTTTCAATATACCATAGATTGTGTCCTCAGTGCCACATGGTGTACAGATACTAGGAGTGGACGGATGGGCTTCATAACTTTGATAACCAAATTATTTTATCTCTTGAACTCTTCCTTTTTCTAAGAGAAAATGTGCAGGTGAGGATTGCAAAAATATATTGTACTCATCTGATGATTTATTTAAAAATGTGTTTGTGTGTGAATATGTGTGGTAGCCCAGGGGTAAGGGACCCCAACAGCTTATTTATTTTGATTACTGCTCTTAAATTTAAATTCAGCTTACACCCCTTTGGGATCTCCTGGAGCGACAACACATGGAGAAGGAACACTAATGGGGGGG
>JBBJLR010020329.1:0-13187 GCA_037577145.1 Brachypetersius gabonensis
AATGGTTTTTGATGATCAGAAACATTTTGTGTGACACACATGCAAAAGAATAAGAAATCAGGAAGGGGGCAAATACTATATATACAGTGGTGTGAAAAAGTAAGTTTACTAATAATTCATCCTCCCTTTTTTATCCTCATGGCTGATCTGAGTGCTGCTGTTGTGGTGTGTTGTATGTTGCTCTTATGGTCCAGAAGGACAATATTTCATCTCACTGTATTCGTCATGTACATGGCTGGGGTGACAAAGCTCTACTTGACCTGACTTGAAGTGCTTGAGCATCTAAACCCTCTTTCTACATGATCCATATAGTGGATCCAAAAGGTAGATGAAGCTCATGAAGTGTAAAACGCTGTAACATTGTTGGCCTCCTGTTTCTCTGTTACACACAATGTGTGAGAGTGAAGGCTGTGCTGTATAGTCTGCGTTCCTCTTTGGTGAGCGATTGGTAAACAGCCTGGGAACACAATGGGAATAGATGGTGTCATTTTGCAAGCAGGCTTGCACATTTTTGCACTCTCCTAAATGAAAACGGGTGACAAAACGCAACAATGTGTCTCTCCTTTCCTATTCTCCCCTCTACTTTCTCCTTTTTTGGCGTTCCCTATTCTTCCTTCCATACCCACTAAACCACTGCAGTGGGGAGAAGGGTTGATATGGGAATAGAAATGTTAAGCTGGCTGAATATTAATAGATGACAATCTCTCTAAAGACCAAATATGGCCCCCGGCTGGCTTCTCTTTCTCTCTCCACTCTCCTCTGCATGACCTAACCAGCACTGAAAAAAGGTTTACAATGATCAGCCTCAACATTAAAACCACTGAAAGGTGAACACAACAACATTATCTTGTTACGATATCACCTCTGGAGTTATGGAGTAGATTAGTCAGCAAGTAAATAGTTAGTTCCTGAAGCAGATGTGTTAGAAGCAGGAAAAATGGACAAGCATCTGAACGGCTTTGACAACAGGCCCATTGTGAGGACTGGGCGACTGGGAGCATCTGTAGAGCAGCAGGTTTTGTAGGATATTTCCAATACGCAGCGGTCAGTACCTCCCGGACGTGGCACAGAATAATCGATGTTGGGCACCCATTGATATTATATATCATAAGTCAGAAGTTGCAAACTACACTTCTGCCTGCTGGCACAGGTTGCTAAGAACTGCCTGGTTTGACAGGAAGGAGCCACATAACTGACATACACGCCCCAAGCACCCACTGATGTTTTAGAATGCAAAGTAAATGCTGCAAAAATCAGCCCCACATGGAAGAAAGTAGTAAACAATGACTCAGAGGCCACCATGAAATGCCACGCCATTAACACCAAAAAAAACGGCTTTTAAAGAGCAGTCACACCCTAAAGGCCTTTTTTTTTATTAAAAACTGGAACATGTTGCTTTGTAAGATAATTACATCTGTCTTCCTTATATTTTAACACGTCTTTCAACTGCTCAAAAACGTTTTTTACTAGACAATTCAGAATCTGTAGCACCCCCTCTGGTTCAATTCTGCTACAGGCATTATGTAAAACAGTATTGAAGTACAAAGCCAGATTGCAATTTGCAAATCAGTCCATTGATGTTCCTGCCCTCTGACTGTTTTACTGTCTTTATCGTTGCCTGTTTGGATCACCAAGGCAGTTATGCTAGTTTATGCTAGCCTGTCTATAGAGTTTTAGTGCCATTTTAATGCCATGCTGAGGTTGCTGAGTCTTCACATCAGTTTACTGCCCTTAAACACAAGATCTGTATGGTCAGATAACTGCACATATTCTGCCCAACCCTTTCTATTTTCATTCTTCTAAGGTTTTCTCTCTTTATTCTGTTTGTTTGGGAAGGAGTTATCTGAAACTATTGGTGGGCCTTTAAACATGGTTTAGCATGAACTTCCCAAATGTTGTTCAATTCCTCAGTGAACTTTGTCTGCCAAAGACCTGGACCTTCGTGGCTGATTAGCCTTCCTTGGACCACTTTTGGTAGATATTGACCATTGCATACTAGAAACATCCTGCAAACCCAACCCAGTCATCTAGACATCAATTCTATCAATCCGTTTTGGCTCATTGTTGTCACAGTGTGCAGACTGACAGCTTGCTAACAGAAATTAATTAGCAGTTGGCTTGATAAACAAAAGGTGCGTGGAAGTGCAAGCAGCCAGTGAGTGTGTACATGACAACATTCTGATAGTTGTGGTCATTTAGTGTTAAGAACGAATCCCAAAGTTTTAAAGTAATGCCAGATCTTATCAGCTTCGGGACGTTGTGATATTGATGGTACGGCATGCAATTCTGTGAACAGGTGAGCGAACGTACCTGGGATGGGATCTGTAGGGAGGAAATCAGTATGGACAGCAGGTTAAGACAAACCAGCTAAAAAACCTTTTAGAGGATAATCATGGCAGAGTAGGGCATGTAAAGGCAATATCAGTAAGTTGCTAGCGATGAAATCAAGGCATTAGTATGTAAACTGACAAAGGATATGGTCATCTAAAGCTGTGGTCCTTCAACCAGTCCTCCGGGTTCCCCAGACAGTGCACGTCTCTGCTCTATTTTTATGGGCTGGGAGTCGGAATCAAGAAAAAAATTTAACCCCTCCGGAAGCCCCTGAAGACTGGTTTGAGAACCACTGGTCTAATGAGGAACAGCTTAAGGCTGGATGGCTGAATATCATTAAAGCCCATACAATCCACACATGTTAATACATCCAGCTCGAGGAGTCAGCTCTAGTATAAAAACGACTCAGGCGAGTAAAAGAAAAGTGACAAGTTCCAGAAACATGGCTTGGAGAAGTTTCCAGCAGTGAAGACATTTGCAAGCAGACTCGAGTCATATGTCAAGCTGCAAGAACAAAATATAAACGTGATTTCCATATATTCAGCAGCAGGGCATATCACTGGCTGTGCAGTCCCTGGTCCTTCCCAGAAAGAATCCTAATGGGCCCAGCTGTGTACAGTGATGCAACATACTGCAAGAGCCTTCATTTTCACGTATAACATGCTTAAGCGGCTTTCCCTTCAAGCCCTGCTCAGGATGATCTGGAAATCCACTCGTTTATGGGCTCTTGCCGCAGGTGTGTGAACACTTTGGCACTTCTTATCGCAAGCTGGTTAAAAAGTTAAAAGAGAGAAATGCCATTTGTAGAACTCATTCGGACTAATCCTGAATGAGCAATTCATTGCTGACAGCAGAATCAGCAAGGGACTGATAATTCAAGGGTGCTCTATAATACCTTTCATTAATACATCATTAACTGACCATTAAAAGCTTTTATTAGCTCAAATTATCTCATTACAATGGAGCAAATGTTTCCAAGTGGTAGTTCATGTAGTTGATGCCCATGGTTGCTTACTGTACATTTATAACATAACCTTTGATATGTACATAATGAACTACAGAACATCATCTTGTAAGTTTTGAGGTGGGACCTCCATGGATCATACTAGTTTGTCCAGCACATCCCACTGGACTGAGTTTTTCCAGATGCCCCACTGGACTGAGCTCTGGGGAATTCGGAAGTCACCTTGGAGTCTTTGTCATGTTCCTCAAACCATTCCTGAACATTATTGGCCGTGTGACCTGAAAGAGGATTCATTAGTGAATACTGTTGCAATGAATGGGTGTCCTTTCTTTGCAACAGTGTTTAGGTAGGTGGTACATGTGAAGTACACAAGTATTCCCAGCAGACCATTGTCCAGAGTATCACACTGCCTCCTCTAAGTTGCCTTCTTTGAAAAGTGCATCATGGTGCCATCACTTCCCCAGGTAGGTAATGTGACTCCTCAAACCAGATCATCTTCTTCCTTTGTTCCATGGTCCAGTTCTTGTGCTCATGTGCCTATTATATTTTTCAGTGGTGAACAGGGGTCAGCATGGGCACACTGGCTGGTCTGCAGCAAGTGCATTTCTGCCCCCTTTCTATTACAGCCAGCATTATCATGTTCAGCAGTTCGAAGTACTTCTGGGTGCTCCGACCGGACAGGCAGTTGTTCACTGCCCACGTGCGCCAGTGAAGCTTCGGTGCATATGAATGATTGATTTTCTTTCCTTTGAACACTTTAGTAGGAACTGGCCATTGCATACTGGCAACATCTGACAAGATCACCGATCTCAGAGATGCAGTTTGCTTGCCTTCACAATTTGGCTCTTATCAAAGTCGCTCAGATTAATGAAACTTTGCCATTTTTCCTGGTTCCAACATATCAACTTGTTATTAGTTAATGAGCCTCTCAGTGTATCTATGCATGTTCTATCATCATATTAACATGATATGGCTATTTTTGGCTAAGCGCTTGTACTGTTAAACAGTCACTCTCCTGTTTAACATTTCAACAGTACACTGAATCCAAAAGACAGAACCAGTGGCCAAGAGTGAAATGATCTTTAGTTATGAAACTTCAGCACAGTAAAACATCAGTAACACATATTTTCTATAACTAATTAATGATAAAAGTTTTTAGTTCTGTAGAGCTGTAATATGGCCGTGTCACTTACACTAGGGCCAGAATTCAAGATCTCAGAATTACTACATTGCTCCCACTTCACATTTCCGCTGGCAGTCTGTGGAACTGTTGACCTTGCAATGCTCATATTACACCACCCAGCACAGGCCAACAGCCCACAGACTGCCAGTAAATATGAGGCAACCAAGCACTTTCACTGATAGGTTACACATGTCAGTTATTAAAAAAACAGTTTTAACTGTATTAACTGCAAAAATACCCAGAACTAAAGAATGCATACACTGTATTAATATTGCCAGGAGTTTTAATCGCATTATAAAGTGCTATGAAACCATCTTTGTCACAACATACTATGATTCCAACCATTTGATGATAAGGGACGAATATTTAATTAAGGGTGGAATTTATTGTAAGACACAAATGTGTTAGTGGTCACAGGGTTAAGGGTTAAATACTACAATGACAATAAAATTTTTTAACTTTAATTACCTATATCATGCAAAACAGATTTGTCTTTGATTAACTTTGTCAATAAAGGATTTTGTGACATCTTAAAATTTCCCTTATTCAGCCAAGAGCAATTTGGCCCCATCCATCCACAGTTATTAGGACTTTTTTAACCTGGTTCCTTTTTTAAAGAGTTGCAATACAGGACAGTGTATCACTCTTAAAGGCGCAGTAACAAAACCTATTCAATGGTTTTAAAGAGGTTGGGATACAGTCATATAGAAATGAATCATGATGGTTCTTGGTATAGTATATATTTATGTGATAAGTGGAGTTTAGTGGGGCAAGAAATAAAAATAAAAATACATTTAAAAATGTTGGATATGGACTCTTTAAGGTTTTTATGGAACGAAATCCAGAATATGTGATGCATACAGTCTGGGACGTCCTGGAGGGGACAGCCTGCTTCATGGCCATGAGGAAAAGACTACAGCTCAGCAGTGCTTGATATTTCCTGAACTTCAGGATGGAGTCTTACAGAAGCAGCACTGTGGATAGCAGCAAGCAGTAGTAAGCACCTGATCCACCGCTGCATGGCTAGAGTGTGTTTACTCTTTTTTGATGAACAGCCGCTCTCTGAGATTTGACGGTGGAGCTCAGGGAGATGGGGTTAGAGATGGATCTTGGCCTGGAGCTCCTCACAGATTTTAGAGGCTCATCAGCATTTAATGTAGTATTACCAGCGGGAGAGGCTAGTGCTATCTCTGTCCACAGTGTTGACTTGGTTACAGATCAGGCAGAGAGGTGAGCCAGGACACTGTCTGGGAATGCAAATATCTGTATACCATGAATGCCAATGGACAAATATGCTATGATTTAAATGTTTGGAATAACTTGCCATATTAATTACTTTACTCTCACTGAAGCTCTGTATTATCAAAATACACTATATGGACATCTGACAATTACACCAAGAGGGACTTCAATGACATTGCATTTGAATACGCAAACTTTAATATGGAGTTGATCCCCCTTTGCAGCTATAACAGCTTCCACTCTTCTTGGAAAGCTTTCCACAAGATTCTGGAGTTTCTGTGGGAATTTGTGTCCATTCATTCTGTAGAGCATTCATGAGGTCAGACACTGATGTTGGATGAGAAGGTCTGACTCACAATCTCCGTTCCAGTTCATCCCAAAGGTTCTAAATGGGGTTGGGGTCAGGACTCCAACCAGTGCAGCCAGTCAAGTTCTTCCGCACCGAACTCATCCAGCTATGTTTTTATGGAGCTGGGACACAGTCATGCTGAAACGTGAAAGGTTGAAACTGTGTCCACAAATTTGGAAGCATGGCCTTGTTCAAAATGTCTTGATCTGCTGGGGCATTAATATTGTCCTTCAATGGAAGTAAAACAGGTGTGTCCCAATACTTTTGTCCATACCTGCTGTAACTTTTCAACCAATACATTTCACTGGAGGGGTATTTACAGTCAGACCCTTCAAACAAATCATAAAAAGAGGAAAAGAAACATCCTATTAAGCAGTTACCATGTGGCCATCGCTTTAATCCCCATCATATAAGTCTCTGCTTTTAGCGATCATACAGTCTTCTCCTTCCCCATATCCTTTTCCTCAAAGCCTTGTCGTCTCTTTTGGTGAGTGTACTCCATTTTGGCAGGCTAACTCAGTGCGAGAAAAAGGCTGACAAAGCCGCTCCACTCTCCTTAAGCACTTTCTGTTGGGGCTCTACTCATATTAATGGGTTCCTTTATAGAGGCGGAGTGGTGATGAATGATACAGGCCGCACGTATACAAGCTCACACCTTCTTTCACCAACACAACGGTGGCTTTTTGCTGAGGGCTGTGAGCGTTCTGACCGTGGTTTGTGTGCGCTGAGCCTGAGGTACCATGGAACAGTGATTTACTTTTAGCTCAGTATCTATTTTCTCTGCTCATCTCTCCTGAGAACACAGGAAAGATGAGCAGAGAAATCTTGGGTGTGTGATTTATCATAGTTTGACATCTTTTATCATTATCATAACCTATCTCTATAAATCAAAAAAACATCTGCAACAAAGACCAATAACAGACAACCCCCTATCCAATACATGCACACCCAAATACAATTACTCCAGGATGTGGTATCAATAATGTTAATAATAAAATCTCCTGTTTGTACAGTGATATGCAATTATGGTGTAAGGTGTTTTTTCTGCAAAAAGTGTTTTAAGTGCAGTTTCTGTGTATTCACAGTTTGAATATAACATAAAACATGTCATAACAAACAAGTCATTTTGCACATGTGGACAAAGCATGTAATTTGATCAGGGGTACTCATTTTGCACATGACTGAATTATACATATGTGGTTACATAGGTAAATATTTATGTGAAATAAAGGTTTATGGACTGATCCTGAACCGTCCCCCCAACCCAAAAAATCAACATAAATATAAAACACTACAAATATTTACCTTTGTTTTGCACCACTTTCCAAAATAACTCACAGCAGTGTCAAATAAAGGTACATTACACACACACACACACACACACACACACACACACACACACACACACAATTTCACCTTTTCACCTTTACACTTCAGTGCTCGTTGGTATTAGAAAAACAGGGTGTGTGTCTGGTCTCACTGCTGTGTGTGTGTGTGTGTGTGTGTGTGTGTGTGTGTGTGTGTGTGTGTGTGTTGTTGAGGTGTTTGTGTTGAGAGGTGACACTTACATTGATGTCCTCCAGCTGCAGTGTGTTGAGGGCGTGGTTGTTGCGTCTCCAGACAATTGGGGGCCGCTGCTTGCCTGTGATGCCACAAGTCAGCACCACGCTCTGACCCACTGTTACCGTGGTGACGCTCACTTTCTGTTCCTCGGCAAGATACAGCTGATAGACCTCTGGGAAAAGAGTGTGAGAGTGGAGTCAGTGTATGTGTGTGTGTGTGTCACTATATGCCTGTTGTGTGTGTTTGTGTGTGTGTGTGGTGGGGTGTCGGGGGGGTTAGCACTGAATCAATTGATAATGGTAAAGTAATTGTAAATGGTAAATAAAATCTTAAAATGTATTTGGGGACTATTTTTCCTTACGATCCTTCCATCAAAACTGGATAAAAAAGCTTTAAAACAAAATCTCTTATATAAATGAAATAATGTTTTAATAACATGATCTCAGGTATCAGATATCTTTTCATTCTTTTAAAAATATTTTGTGCTTGTAATGAGCTGTGGTTTGGTAGGAACAGAGCATTTCACATCAAACTCCTCTGGACTTCATTTTAAGTCAAGTCAAGTCCAGTAGGTGATTATTTTCAGTTCAACCATCTACACAGTACAGAGTGACACAAAACAGCATTCCTCCAGGAACAGGATGGTGTGGCATAAAACAACGTAACAATACACAAGTGGGGACAAGATAGGACAGGACTACACAAAAAAGTGCAAAAACACTGTAACAGCACTGACTGATGTTACAGCCAGTCACTGATACTGGGTACTTCTCCAGGTCAGTACAGCCACTGTAAGCTGCAGTCTCACTAAACCTGTCCCAGTCTATGTGTTCAAAACAGACCTGAAGAACAGAAACGGGGAACAGGTTTGGCACATCTGACAAATGGACAGTATGCTGGGATTAACATAACAGCCATGGTCTGAGCAGCTATGGTGGGGAAGAGGTTCAGTTCTATACACTATGAAACACAATGTACTTGAAATGTGCTTAACCCTGCCTTAATTTATCCCTGAAAATACTCCAACCCCCTTAATTTGAATTAAGTGGGCATTCATTTGGGAAGCGATCCCTTAATTTGACCTTAAAAATGGATTTAAGATTCTGTTCTGTTATTTAAGGGGCAAATTTGAAAAAGTAAGGAGACAGTTCAGTATTTTATCCCTTAATACCCCTTTATATGTGCACTTTTCCCCTCAATTGTCCTACATTTCCTGAAAAGTAATGTCAAAAGTAAGGCAATTTTAAGGGTTAAAATTAAGGGGTTTGATTTCGCAGTGATACATGTTGGGGATGTTCACCAGTGCATTGTTCATCAGTCCAGTGCATTCACCCCTTTTGTTGTAAAGTCCGCATTCTTGTGGAATTTAGGGAGTACTGACTTGAGATTAGCAGAAAACAGTCGGAGATCCAGTTCTGCTGAACAGTGGTGTCTGGAACACTGTCACTAAGCCACATCTTTGCCAAATTTAAAATGTCTGGATAGTCCAGTAGAGTTGAATGGCATCCAGTTTATTGTCCAGAGAGAAGACATTCGAGAGTAGGATGGACGGAAGTGCAGATTAGCAAGTTTGAAACCCAGTCTACTTCCCATTCTTTCACTTCCTCATGCACCTTACAGAGTTCCTTTAACCGGTCAGTGGCCTTTCAGACGACAGCATGTCTGAAGGCAATCTAGGACCTGGACTGAACACACATCACCATCTTGGTTCTCCAACTACTCAACTACAGAACCAACTATGCAAACATTGTGAGAAAGTCGAGTTCCCTTTTCCCTTTTCATTCAAAGTTACCATTTCAGAGATACAAGGTCGTGTATGTGTTCCAGTAGGGCTTTTCATGAATGTGTGTATATGTGCACTTGTGTAGAATGAGCCTGAAGTGTCAATCAGTAATCAAGGCGTACTTCAATTAGCTGCTATTGAGTTATAGAGGTGTGAGGCAGCTGGTTTTCTGCTGCTGCGCTGGTGTAAATACGAACATCGTATGAAGGAAAATGTGAATCCACACCATACAGCAAAGTATGAAAAAATGAAAACTGGCTTCATCAACTTAAAATCACTCAGCAAAAACGCTAGCAAGTATCTGTGCCGAGGTAACAAAACTGGCAAACCACATGCTAAGTTCCACCCAACCAGTGTTCCTGGTATTGTGTAACCGGGAGAGTTATTTGAGAGAAAATTGAGAAAAGTCCTAAATAAATAAATAAATAAATAAAAACCCAAGTTGAAAAACACATAGATCAGTAGGAGCTTAATCATGCATTCATTTCACAATCCTGAGCTAACAGTTTAATATTCAGGGAATAATTTTATATTGAAAAAAGTCCAATTATTCATCATGACACTAAATCTGATGGAGAGTCTGGGATCTCCAACACAAACAGATACTACAGAGATAACATCTAGTTATCGGATTTACAGACATGTTTCAAAGTAAAAACAGAAAAATAGTTATACTGTCTATTTTAATGGTGTTATTCCTTCTTTATCCTTTTGGAAATGGTGGTGCTCCTATAATAGATGAAATTTGTTCTTCCTGTGCTTTTTAAGTTCACTCAAGTAATATTGACTCATAAATGTGTTATTAGTCCATTTTTAGCAAAAGTTAAATCAAAGACACACAGCTCAATCCATGGGGACGCCTAGACACCACGCATATCTGTCCTGGTCCAGACTGTAATGCATCTATAACCAAGGACATTAGAGCAATGATGACCAGATGCAGGTGTGAGCTGGAACCAAGTAATTAAACGGACTGGCTGGGCGTCTCCAAGGATTACATCGGGAACCTCTGTGTTAAGTAATTGTGACTACTCTAGCCCATTTTCTGTTAAACCTAATAAGTCAAAACTAACATTAAAGCAGTCCACTCTCAAACACCAAGTGTGTAATCCCTCACAAATTACACAGATTCGGCTATAAAGGAGGCAACACTGAAAGATCAACAAAAGGGCAAACGCACAAAGCAGCACCGTTCCATTCTGCTGTGAGTCGCAATGGAACAAGTTTAGATGCGGCGTATAAAAGAATAATCTCTTCGTTTCCTTCATTGAAAAAACACAGGCATCATTCAGCCACTGTAAAGGCTACTGCAGAAGGTAAGTTGGACAGGACGCACAGCCTCTGCAGCACTATACTGGTGCAATAACCTTCCTGTCAACCAATGAATGCATTATTTAAGATATCTGCCATAGCGTAATTAAATTCACACACATGCACACACATGGAACGCATAATCGGGTTTGGGAGGAGAACAAATGAGAGTGGCAGTTGGCTGGGGTATCTCAAATGATTACACAATTATGGAGCCTGGAAATTATAACAAGTGCGAGCTCAAGACAAACATGCCTTTTTTCACGCAAGCGGCAATTTCGCCTTTTCTTCTGCACTACCCTCATTAAAAGTTAATTTAACAAATTAGCCGCTTACGCTTCCCTTTCACCGAACTGCCTTCAGCCTGTGGATAATGGTACAGTAGCATAGCCTGCACCTCCACGCCACCCGCTGAGTGATTAGGGCGGGAGGAGAGCGGGAGACCATGGAGGCGAGGATGGGAGCGCGCTCAGTGGGGGGGCGAGAAAGAAAGGTAAACAGCATCAAACAGCCGCAGCTGAACTGCCAACAAAGAGCATTTCCAATGCCTGCGTCGGAGCAGGGAAGGTGTGTTGAGCCACACAGAACACTGATTAGTGTGAAGGTACACCTGTGAAGGTGCACAAGACTAGCATATTAGAATCGTTTCATGTCTCTCCAGCCAAATGGGTTTTATTTCATTGGAAACATTGAATCCATGCTGCGTTCCGACTTTAATCTGAAGGTTGACAGCATTATCAGTGTCTGCCACGCTGCCTCAAACTGCGAAATGATAAAAGGCACTAGAAGCTTTGGTGTCAACTTATTACATCACAGAAAAAGACAGAGCTCAGATCTCTATATTTCATTATCTACACATTCTATATACAGTTTATCTGCAATATTTTCTAAAAGGCAATGGAAAGCCTTCCCTTTCAATGACTGCCCTGCAGCACTGAGCACACATTCAGCAAAACAAACTAAATCCATGGGGAATTTACTGACATCAAATATCTCAAATCTAACAGCGGGGAGCAAAATTTGACCCATTTCTTCATCCAAACACAAGAGAAGAAGCTGGGCTGTGGGTTTAACAGTGTGGAGCACCGCATTATGCATAAACAACAACAACAACAAAACAGTAGGGCTTCTGTATTAATAGCCAAGTTTTGTGAATGAGATGTCTAATAACCTCACATAGGTGACTTGATCAGGTGTCCACATACTTTTTGCCATATAGTGTTTGTGACTTGTGACTGTAGAACTGCTTATGCTTCTTGTAGCTGACACTTTTTGCTGGCTGAGTGGTATAACTATTGTGTACATTTTTAACATTAACTAATTCAAGCATGAATGAATACCATTGAATGTCATGTTTAACAGGTGCATTTTCACTAAAATTCTTTTACCAACCTGTTTGGTTTAATTGGACAACGTTTATGTGAGTTGTGCACTTTAATCATTTATTAAACTCCAAAATCTTAATCACTGGATTCAAAGCCTTGATTCCAGTATTAAAGGGGTGTGGAAATTTGTAAACCCATAGAGATAAGGATGTAAGGTCCATGCAATAAGCATTTCATCTGCAGTTTAAACCCTTGTGCTTAGACTAACGAACTTGAATGCTGTGTGATGTGTTGAAAGCAGATGAAAGGGATCAGTGTTCTTTACCTCACCTCCATATATAGGCCAGTGGCGGATGGGAGAAAAAGAGAAAGCACCCACTGTCAGCTCTGGCACTAAGCTCCCTTTCCTCGACACTAATGAGAAAATAATGTCCTTTGTGTTTAATTAAACTTTGAACGTCAGTGCTGTCTCCTCTCTTTCAACCTGCTGCCTTAACAACAGCCATAACAGCACAACACATGCACAGCAAATTCTAAACAAGCTTTGTATCCGGACTCTCGGTCTGTGTGTTTGTGTGTGTGTGTGTGTTAGGCATGGATAATGTCCTGACACCATCCCCACCGTTCGATAATATCCTCCCTAACCATTCAATTACACTCCCTTGTATCGTAATAGGTTTGGAATCTGCTCCAGGGCCAGTCACTCTATTGGGTTGCTGCCTCTAGGGATTGAAATGTGAAGATGTGAAGTTATAGGGATGCTCATGAATGAGGAGAGAGAGAAAGAGGGAGGAGAAAAAGACGAGAGCGAAAAGGAGAGCGCGAGAGAAGGAAAGAGAGAGCGAGAATGAGAGAAATTATAAAATAAATGAAGCAGAGAAAGGGGAAACTAAAGAGCGATAGAGAGATAGAGTGAGTAAGGAATAGAGCAAGGAGAGAGATGGAGGGGGAAAGAGAGAAATAAAGGGAAGAGACCTGTGTGATGTGACGAGGATACAGGCTGGTCCAGAGTTCCATACGAAGGGAGGTGAACACACATTATGAACTAGTTTGATATATGTTGCTGAAGTGTGTTCCTTCATTTAGGGCTCGCTGTGTGTCGGTGTGTCGACTTCCCAGAGGACAAACCTGCCACC
>JBBJLR010020348.1:0-13186 GCA_037577145.1 Brachypetersius gabonensis
AAAGAACCGGCTCTTCTTTGGGAGTCGAGTCACAAGAGCCGGCTCTCTGAAAAGAGCCGAACTTCCCATCACTATTGCCAACTATTTTCAATGGAAAGTGGCTAAAGTCTGCTCGAAAAGTCGCCATATGTCGCTAGATGACGTCATGTGTATATTTGCATATTGATGACGTCGTATTTGCCTTCTGCGTGTTTTCCCTAATCCTTCCTCACGCGAACTCGAGCTCTGTAACAGTGAGTAATATAAGTGCATCAGAAGAAAAAAATAAATAAGAAAAAATTAGAAGAAACGGTCAAATTAAATAGTTTTGTTTCGAGCAAAGGAGAAGCAGGTAAGTGATTGGGCCGTGGCGAAAGTAGCGGGGGACTACCAGCCAATCATCATCCAAATTCCATTGCTTTATTATATCACACCAATCACTCACTGATTCCCTGACAGTCTGGCAGGCCATAAAAAAATTCAAAAGGGCTGCGGGCCACTAGTTGAATAGGCCTGCACTACGTAATATAGTGGAACTAAGTACGAGCCGGTGTTCCGGGCAATTCAGTTTCCTTATGTTTCCCCTTAAAATGCAACTTGAAATCAAGGCGATAGGTGGCAGTGTTTCGTGAAGATCGTCCTCTTAAGAAAACATCATGTCCGGCACCACACTGCCGTCTTGTGGTAAAATCCATACTACTTGTCCTTCAAAGAAGCCTGTTATTTTACGACAGACTTCTTTAACGTCCTGTATTATAAATGTTGCCACCAGGGGGCAATGTGTCGCCTTGCAACCAGTTGTGCCACAGTGTCCTCGTGTGTTAGTATCTATATTAGAGCCCTTTCAAGCAATTTGTTCTCTGTATGTAAGCAATTGTTCTCTGCGTTTAACCCATTCACCGAACTGAAGCAGTCGGTCACTGTGCAAACAACAGATGGATAGGGCTATGTTAAATAACAGGCTTCTTAAAGGACTGCAATATGGATGTTCCACAAGAGGGCAGAGTGGAGCCTTAAAGAACTGTAATATAGACGTTTCCAAAAGACGGCAGTGTGGCGCAAAAGCAGGAAGCCACACTTCCCTCCTGTGACTAAATCTATATTACAGTTGTTCAAAGAAGCCTGCTTTTTTTTTTTAACATAACATGACTTGCATTATAAACGAACTGCATTA
Source organism: Brachypetersius gabonensis (assembly GCA_037577145.1). NCBI lineage: Eukaryota > Metazoa > Chordata > Actinopteri > Characiformes > Alestidae > Brachypetersius > Brachypetersius gabonensis. Next base: position 1,154 of record JBBJLR010020348.1, read on the forward strand.
TAAATTTTGCCACCAGGGGGCAACGTGGCGCCTTGCCATCAGTAGTGCCGTACTGCCCTCTTGTGGCAGTATCTATATTACAGTCCATTGAAGAAATATGTCGTTTCGTAAACTGACAGACTTCCTTAAAGTGTTCTAATATGTCAGACCTCACCAGACGGCATTGTGGCCAAATCCATCTGTTGTTTGCACACGTGACAGACAGCTTCAGTTGGGTGAATGGATTAAATGCAGAGAACAATTGCTTACACGAAGAGAACAAATTTCTTCAAAGGGCTCTAATATAGATACTAACACACGCCCCCTGGTGGCAACATTTATAATACAGGACGTTAAAGAAGTCTGTCGTAAAATATCAGGCTTCTTTGAAGGGCAGTAATATGGATTGTACCACAAGACGGCAGTGTGGTGCGGACATGATGTTTTCTTAAGAGGACGGTCTCTCAAATGACATTTTAAGGGGAAACATAGGGAAACTGAATTGCCCGGAACACCATCATCACATTGCTTAGAATAGCTTTTTTGAAAGACAACGTAAAATTTCATGTTGAATAGTTGTTTATTTTGTTTAGGTTATTTTTGATAATAAAACTAGAACAAAGCTTACCTGAACTGCATCTAAAATGCATTTGATGGGGGAGAACTGTGCAAAATGCCACTGAAACAGACTGCGCATGCGCAATGACAGCAAGCAAAACGGTCGAACAAAAAACTCAAAATATCACGTTTACCCAACGTAACTATTTATTTTCATTGGACAAATAGTAAACATTAAGTTAAATCTTTTTATAAGAAAAAAAGGATTCAATGCTCGAAAAATTGTCCACCTAACTTATCATTTTTTAACTGTGTGAACAATTTGCAAGTTGGATTTTTTTACAGCGTGGCTGAGCCTCACCTTGACCTAAGTTTTTTTTTTTTTGTTGGTATTCCTTTGTACCCTAAAAAGGAAATAAAAACTTAGCAGCCGGTCTGTCAACTACGTAAATTAAGTTTTATAAAAGGAAAATAATAATAGATAATAAAACAATAATATAGATTAGATTTTATATGGCACTAAATAATTTTTTACCTGATTATCCAGTTTTCTGGATAATCAGGTATGGCACTAAAGTGCACAGATAGACTGTCTTTTAGTTTTGTAAAGGGGAAACCAAAGCTGGTTTTGAGTTTCATTCTTACACACCCAATTTCTTTCATCAGGCTAATTGCTAAACCAAAACCTCAGATTTGCCTGCAGTGTGTAATGACTCACTGAATTATTTGAAGATAAAACACTTGAGACAACTTAAAATGCTTTAATGAGGGATGCTAAGAGAAAGAGTTGCTTAAATAGAATTGAGCCTGAGTCATGTTGCTATACAAAGAGACACTTTATAGCTGTTTGGTGAAGTTTAGTCATTTATTGTGTTCAGAACTCATACAGTAGAAAAGCGGCTTAAAATGGCAAGCACCAAAACTCAGAACAGTTTAGGAATAACACATTTATGGCCAATGTAACCCCCAGGATTATAAAAGACTACTCTTCAACTAGTTATAGCTTTTTTTCTTTTAAAAAATCATTAGAGTGCAATAGTGAGTAACCTCCGTGCAACAAAAAAATAAGGGAAAGAAAAGTGCAGTGTTGCAAAAAAGCTATGTTTAGTTTTTGGTTTGTTTTTTTTTGTTTGTTGTTTGTTTTGTCAATATACTTAACAAAACAACATTCTTTTTGTCTGTTCTTTTTTTTTGTTTTGTTTTTCATTTTTCACAGCAGCATATCGTCACTTTCGGAACAAAACCATATATCTTCAAAATGGGAAAGATTTTTAATAGAAAAAGATAGACCCTAAAAAAACATTTTTACATTTCTATTGAACTGTTTATCATGCAATTTTCACAGACTGTAAAGGACAAAGGTCATTTTCGAGTTACAAGGGTTTGTCTCAACACTGACATTATGCACATAATTGCTGTACCTTAAGAGTACTCAATTATGTACTCAGGATAAATCTGGTACTTCTCAAAGATGACAAAGATAGCAGGGTTGGCTTCATTGTCCACACAGCTATCGTAAAAGCCCTGCCTGCCCTTTTTTTGTGGAGGTCGGAGGAAGTTGCTGTTCCCCTTGGTGAATTCTCCCACAAGCACGAGAGCAACGAACATCATCTTAGTGTGGCCACTGGATTTCGCATAACTGTCTGAATACTTGGCGTCTCTGGCAAAGTAACTGCCTGTGCAGATGAGTCAAAAACAGACATTACATTAGAATGGAAAATCATTATAGAATGAGAGACCTCAAGTTTGATTGGCACAAAGCATTTAAACGGCATGCTACCTTTTCCATAAAGTGTTCCATGGACACCACAGATCCTCCAGTCAAAGTTCTGCTCACAGATGGCCTCTATTAAGGACCGGTCAGTGCCATGGAAAAGATAACGCTCATCCACACTTTGCCCTTCATTCCTTTCCTTCATCTGCTCCTTCTGCCTGAAAAAATACAAAAAAGATACTGTAAACTGTAAGCTACTGTAAGAGGATTTTACTGCATGTTTGAAGTGAATACGAAGATCAGAAGGTGCTTCTAAATGACATTAATAAATAAATAAAAGTGACAATGTGAATCTTTTGTGGTGACAATGTGAATACATATATTTTGCGAGTGTTACGTTCCAATAGCACCCGCGTATAGTGAAAAAAAACGCGTTGTTGTGTTTTGGTAAAATAAAAATGGCCAATTTTTATAGTGTAAACCCTAAATATGCCCCCAAATATGCTCATAAAGCACATTAATTTCATTTTAAACTCAGTTTATTACATTACCCTTTAACAAAAATGTTAAGATAAACCCATATCCGTACTGTACAGTTTACACTGAACTCCTGCAGTGCTATAATTTAAATACGATATTACCACTGACAGCACTGTAATTCATACACAGGCGTTTCTTTGGTATAAGCTGGGTAAATACAGTAATAATTTAATGTGTTTTTTAGTAATAAAAAATACAGTCAAATATACGAGTAATCACTAATCATTTTTACAGTTCAATAATTTACTGTTCATCCGGCAGCGAGTTGAACTGTATTAATAATCGGCACAAAAATACATAAGGAATTATATATTTCCATGAAATAAAATATATATAGAGAGAGAGAAAGAGAGAGAGAGACCCCCGGACGTTCGGGACTTTTCCGGAGCGCGTGGATTGCCTTGCTAACAATTTTGGCAAAAACCACAGCAAATTTGTGGAAACAGCAGATACAATATTTTATTTTGTGGTAATATATATTTCTTCATGTATTTGAGTGCCAATTATTAATACAATACAACTCACTTGAACTGTAAAAATGAAAAAAATGACTTTACTTCATTAATAAAAAATACATTAAATAATTACTGTTTTTACCCTGCTTATAAAAAAGGAAACGACAGGCATACCAAAGAAAACACCCGTGTATGAATTACAATGCAGTCTGTACATCAGTATTTACATTCTAGCACTGCAGGAGTTCAGTGTAAACTGTATAGTAGGGATAAGGGTTTATCTTTATATTTTTGTTAAGGGTAATGTATTAAACTGATTTAAAAATGAAATTAAAGTGTAGTGTCTGGGAGCATATTTGGGGGCATAATTAAGTTTTACACTATAAAAATAGGCATTTTTAGGCATTTTTTAGGCAATTTTAGGAATTTATTTTTGCATTACTATTTATGTTTGTAGTAAATTATATATTTTTAATCATTTAGAACAAAAAGGAGAAAAAAAATATTGCCACGAAAAAAGCAAAAATGCGGAGAATATTTGCAGGTTCCGCGTTGTTTTGGATATACTTAGAGGAACAGGAGACTTAAGAAGTACTTATGTTGTGAAACTGCAATTAAATAGTACTCATATATTGCAAAATTGCAGACATTTTTTCTAGTCTTCTTCTGTCCTCGTAAGAGATGGCAGTAGAAAGAATAAGAAATACACTTACCACTGAAAGACCTTCCACAGAGAAGAATTCTGCACTCTTCTGATGTTGTGAATTGTCCGTGTGTGCATTGTCCGTTTAAACAGCTGGCTTACTACTTTGTAATCCGCTGCAGACCTTGACAGAGGAACTATCTAAGGGGACACTTTCAGTTAATTAATTTGTTCTGTTTAGTGTGGTGCTTAACCATCTAAATGGCTGAGGCTCAACGGCAAATCCAAGCTTCAGTTACACATGACCATGTCTCCATTAAGGTTAAGGGATTTAAGCAACTCCAGAACCGAGGAAGCTTACACCCTTTGTGCATTCAGCACAGGAATAATATGGAGGTAGTACAGGATAACATCAGTAATACATAAAGAAAATCTGTTTCTACAGATAGAAGAGGGTTCACTGTAATAAATGTATTAATTGTACCTTGTAAGTGAAGTCAGGCAGGGCTCCTTTATCCCAGTGTGCAGGAACATCCATGGTGAGAGAGGTGGAGCTTTCCTGAGTATCACTAAAGATGTGTTTCGTTATTAGCTTGATGTAGATATTGTGACACAATATTACGAAGTAACAAACAACAAACAATAAAACATTTTATGTATACTTAAGCTACATACATCTTTCTTTTGTTGCTAGTTTATTACATTCACATTACTGGATTATTCTTCAGTAATTTCAAGGAAAACAATGCAAACAGGCTCAGAAATTCTTAAGTTACAGAATTAAAGCATGCAATGGCCATTAAAGGAGATAACATCAGCTTGGATATCATGCTCTTGTTAATTACCTCTTCAGTTTGCCCTTAACATCTTGAGCTGAAACAAACCGGGGCCTCCTTCGAACCTCCCTTTTTGTCTTGTACTTTATGTTTTGCTGACACATATCTGGAAAATGGCAATGTTTATATTAGTAAACTCCCATAGGACACAATTTGTTGAAGAAAGGTATATGTTTACACTACTTGACATATGACTACCTTTCAGCCTGAGTACGTAGTCATTATTCGCCACACTGAAAGGAATTTCAGTTTCTTCAGCAATATACATATTCTCCAAGTCTTTTGAGGTGAGTGAAGACACGTATTTGTCCTCCTATATCAGGGAATAATTACAAACAATGTTGCATTATTTGGTCTAACATTACTACATGCTGTAAATACAATTGTGTATATATATGTGTGTGTGTGTGTGTGTGTGTGTGTGTGTGTGTGTGTGTACATTTCTATATACCAGTATATGAATGGCACTGACCCCATGTCCGTATTCAATCCACAGTCCTTTTTCATTCTTCCAGTACCAGAGCCACTCAGTAGTCAGGATGAAGTGGGGAGGTTTGGTGACAGAGGATGCTGTAGAGAGTCGACGAACATGTGTGCCTCCACATGTCATTGAACAGAAGTTCACTGGCTGAGGCCCAGAACTGTGGTCAGGAACACAATATCATCATTTATTATTCTAAGGTAACTGTAATGTTGAGACATATAGAACAAACCAGCTCAATCTATATGTTTCATATGTAACTTGCACTGCCATATGTTACACAATAATGTAAATGACATATATAACACATTTCTGTAAATAAACAGAGATGACGCAAAAGTAAATTCAAAACACCAACCACAAAATAAAATTCCATGAAATACCTCCCGTCAATAGCTGGGTTACAGTAGGCCCTCTCAATATGGTCTTCATTAGGCAATTGCTTCCATGTCACTCCATCCTTGTCCAAAATCTCCCATTTATAAGGCAGCTCATGATGAACACGGACACATTTCTCTAATATGTAATCAGGGAAATATTGGTTGCTTGCTCATTCTGCGTGGAACTGTACTTAATTTTCTGTTTAAAAATACTGTTTAAAAAAACAAATTAAAAAAAAATGTGTTACCCTTGAAGCTACATCCCTTGCGAACAAAGAACAGACAGATTTCATTCCGGTCTGCCTCGCTCACTGAGCTGCTGGAATGTTGCCTGCCACATTGTTTGCCTACTAAAGAAGAGAAGACAAGACAAGAAAAAAGAAGAGAAGAGGGGAGAAGTGAAACAGTTAAAAATTCTCACTGTGTGAGTACAAAGTTTTACTTTAATTTCCTGCCTCTGAGTGGCCTTGTACTCTGCATGTTATCATAACAATGCAGGAATCATGGCCACGCTGTGCCAGGCACAGGGTAACACAAGGATGAATTGTTTTGGGTGAACATTTAATACAGGGGTCTTATCCATTAAAATGCTGGTGTGGTTTTCATCCCAGTCTAGTAGCAGCTCCCCTGATTCCACTTCTTGATTTAATTAGCCTCAGTTTTGACAGACAGAAAATCAGTCTTGAGCTGACAGAAAATCTGAGCAGTCAATACAGCATGCTTTATTATATCTGTAAGCCTTAAGCTCAGTGCCACAGAGTCAGTAATGGGCTAAGGATTTTGGACAGCGTACAACATAGAAAAGGATAAGCTGTTGTAGTTTGTTTCTATTAATTTGCCATTCTGTTACAAACACTGGAAGCATGCATTTTCTGAGTTGACGCTAAACTCTCATACCTTTCTCTGCTCCTTTGAAGGCAGGTTTGTCGTTCTGACCAGTGAGCAGAAACCTGTTCTTGTATATTTTGTGAAAGTTGCGTATGTTTTCTGGGTTGAGTCCTCTGCCATTCAGGATTTTCATGGCGGCTGCATCAAACGCATGAGCCCGCTTGCAAGCAGCTCCAAATTTACAATTATCCTGCAGGAAGTGCTGGCAGAGGTGCAGGCTGGAGCAGGACGTCTGATACTTACAACTTCCATGTTCTCCGTTCCCTTTATTATAGTGGGAGCACACCTAATAAACAGCACATGATGATAAGGAATGTTGACACAAATACATACAAAGTGTTGTATATTTTATCACACACCAGCCATTAGAGGGCAGATGAGTGTCTCTGTGTAAAGATGATGAGCAACAAACATTATGACTCAAACAGAAGTTACAAAAGCAGCTAATCTCACCTCGGGAAGAAGAGAAGGGTCATTCTGCAGCAGAAGTTGGAACAGTTGTGCTTCTTGGAGGTAATTAAGATTCCTTTTTTCCAGGAGCACAGCATTATGTGGTGATTTAAAGTCATGGGAGTTTTTGCACTTAGACCTGTGACATGACAGAGATTATGAGAGCAGCAATAAGAGATATGCAGTGAAAGCATTATCGATTCAGTGATTTAATAAATGCAGTGATTACAAATTCCCTCTAAATTAATTTAAAATATGTAAGTAATTATTTGAAATGAATAATAAATTTAAGAAAAAACCCCCAAATATATCATATTGCAACAAAATTGATAATAGAATTGATGCTGGACAATTATATGTGAAAATCCATAAATTAATATAAATGTAATTCTTTAATCACTAATCAATAACTAATCACTAATCACTAATCAATAACTAAACTAACTCAAAACATCAATATGTCATACAGCCTAATGTAAGTCAACACGAGTTCAGTAAATTTGAATATGTTCCGCATTTAGAAATTACATGGACACAACTACAAAATACTTTTGTGTTATAAAATTCTAACGCGGCCTTGTGGTTAGAAAACAGCTCCTCCAGCAGTAGCTAGAGACTGTTCTGCACATCTGAAACAACATACTGCCAAACATTTACATTTACATTTATCAGACGCTTTTATCCAAAGCGACTTCCATTCTCTAACTACAGGGGACAGTCTCCCTGGAGCAACTTGGTTAAGGGTCTTGCTCAGGAACCCAGTGGTGGTGTGCTGAAGGTGGGATTCGAACCCATGACCTCTTGGTCTAGAGGCAAGTATCCTACCCACTACACCACCACCAGATTCAAACTAAACAGTATGTCTAAATAGTACACCACCATCAGAAGTGCATCCATTATAGTATAGTATAGTATAACATAGTATCATATAGTATAAAATCAAATAGTATAGTGTAGTAGTGTAGTATAATGTAGTGCATTATCATGTTGTATCACATAGTAGAGCAGAGTAGAATAAAGTAAAGTATAGTATAGTATTGTATAGTCAAGTAGAGTATAGTACTATAAATACTCCTTGTATTGCACTGTTGAGGTTCCATTTTGGCCAAATAAACACTTTATGATTCATAGGTAACTAAGAGCAGTGTTCATCAGGTCTCAGACTAAAAAGAGAGGATATTAAAAAGCACTCTGGATAATTTTTACAAACTGCACCTGCAATTCCATATGTGCAATCTACCCAAAAGCAATAACTCTCATAGCATTGTCTTGTACTGTATTGTATTGTACTGTATTGTTCTAGACTGCATATTTTTGCATATTTAGGTTCATGTGTTGTATTTTACGTCCTGCGCCTTTAAGGACTGCTACGCATTCCGTTGTACTCTGTACAATGACAATAAAAGAATCTTATGTAGTACCTTAGATCATTTTGTTTATGCATACAGAATAAAGTCTGTGTTTTCGTCTAGTCGAAACCAAACGCCTCCACTGACAATGACTGTGTAGGAAGAAAGAAACACAGGTTGAGGGCGGGAACTGGTTACAGTCAGCTGATGGAAATCCAGCCAGAGATTGTTCAGTTTAGTTTAGTCGACAATTTCAATGAATTAAGCGTCCAATTAAACAGCTCAGTGATTGAAAAGTTGCATTTTATGCTCATCCGTTCTTTTAAGAATGAGATTCAGTTCAGACGAGAGTCTGATAACGCTGTTAAAACGCCAATATTTCAGTCAGACTCTGACTGCGCGCGCGCGCGCACACCCACAAACAAACAAACAAACAGTCATTCGACAGAGCGCACAAAACGCAAGAAATACAGCACGAATGCAAACACTGCTCTCCTCTTAAACAATCGATTCTTTCCCAATGTCTGAATTGTTTAAAAAGAACCGATTCAAAAGAACGTTTCGTTCTAAAGTCAACATCAACATGCTCAATATGTCACTACATGAAAGACAAACTTGTATGTATATGTATGCATTTTTGCTGTTATAGAATGAGCCGAACACTTTCTACTATTTTATTTTGTCATTTATTCTTTATATATTTGTTTGTTTGATTAGTTAGTTAGTTGGCCGTTTTTGTATACATTAGTTAACGAGTTTCTATTTCTATTTCCCCACCGACAGTCCTGTAACCTGGTAACCTGAGGTACAGCCAAAACAACCCAAGAGCAAAACATCAGGAGTGTTATCAGCTGTGCTCTCCGGCCCAGACTGGTTCTACGAGCTGCTAAAGTGGTAATGTTAACAGTAATGCAGTGGCTTACCCGAACTTGCACTTCCCGCACACCATGTACCTGCACAGGTGGAGCTGCTCGCATTCCCTGCACCCGTCCTGTCTGGGACAGAGCCGCAGGTCCGTCTTGGCCAGCAGGAGTGCCCCCGACCCGGCTCCCTGCTCCACCACCTGGAAGCTTCTTCGGTCAGACAGGAGCTCCTTCAGAAGAGCAGGGTCCACCGTGAAGCTCTTCTTCAGCACACTGTCCACCTGACCCACGTCCAGACCTCCGAAGTTATCACACAAGAGCCTCATTACATTGCGTGACACGAGCTGAGCCATGTTAATATCCTCGAAGTCGCAATGTCTGTGGTTTCGCTCCTGTGAAGAACTTCCTGACTCTCGCCCTGTGTAGTTGTTCTCGATTCTGAGAAACCGAAAGTATATCCGTATAATCCGGACGCTTGGTGGCGCTGGTTTTAATTTTTCCCAAACCTTTCTGTAAATATTTACTGTTAACAAAACTAGTACATTTTTCACTGTAACACACTTAGCAAAGAATTACAAGCAGAATACAGACATGTGTATACAGGATATCGAAATCCTGAAATAGACTATATGGACAAAAGTATTCGGACGCCTGACCAATACACCATATATCTATCTTATATATAGATGAATCAAAGGAAAAAATGGTCGCAAATGTAAGTTCAGGGCCGTTTATACATCCAGTGTCTTAACGGCTTTTTAATTTTTCTGTCCATGCAGAATTGGGAAAGTCCAATTTCTATTTTAAATTCTTGTATCCTTGTTTTTTTTCTTTGCACACCTGCCTTTATAAATATAATATTTCCCGCAGTTGGACATGACTACAGTTTCTGTTCTGTACTGAGTGCTGTTGTCCGACTGCAGCCCCACGTCAGAGATGATAAGATCAAGGTTGTTGCCATAGTAATAGCCACCCCCCAGTCTCCAAAAGAGGCCAGTTCAGGGTGGCACCCACACCTGTAGAATTCAATAAAAGCTACAGTCACCAGTACACCTACAGAGTTCAGCACCAGTACACCTACAGAGTTCAGCACCAGTACACCTACAGGGTTTAGGCACACATAAGGTTCTCCTGATGCTCCTGAATAAACTCATGTGTTTGGGAAGTCCTCTACTTTAACTTTTGACCAAGAGAACCTCCAGAGAACAGTTAGTGCAGTTGTTTTACTGGTTGGTGTGAGTGATGGTGGTGGTGGTTGAGGGAGGGTTTGGGGGGGAGAATGAGATGAGCTACAGTATTATGATTTGAGAGGGAATGGAAAATAGTTTCTCCATGGCAGTGAGCTGATAATTAGGCTACAAGAAACACCTGCAAGAAGCAATCTGTGGCAACACCAGCAACTGAAGGTTGGGAGCATTCTTTGTCATACAGCTGGATTTGACTTTGTTCTTTCATAAATTGTGACAATATTTGTTAAGTAAGATTACTTTTGTATATCAACATTGCTAAAGTGAAGGTAAAATGCAAATGCATGCAAATTTGTTACATAAAAAGCTTAATTTTTTCTGTCATCTTACCAAGTCAGCAGATGTTATTAAGCATTCTTTAGATTCTTTAGACTATTGTCTGATAGTCCATTGACTGATTTCTGTATTCGGGATGTATTAATACTAGCGTTCAATTACAAATTTGGACATTTGTCAGAGTCGCTCAGATCCTATTCTTGCACGTTTTTCTTGCTTCTAACACATCAACTTTAAGATCTGACTGTTCATATCACACACCTTGACAGATGCGATTGTAATAAGATAATCAATGTTATTCACTTCACCTGTCAGTGGTTTTAAGGTTCTGGCTGATCGCGGAATATATAAACAATAAAAAACACTTTAACCCATAGTTCTTCCATTAGTTTACATCAGTGGTTTGCAGCTCCATCCAGCACGCACTGGTGGGGTTAAATTCTGAATTTTATTTTAGCTGGACAACAAGGCAGCAGAGAAGTACTAGTTTTATATGAACTGTATAAATTGCTTACACAAATTGCTAGAATGGTTCAATGGGCTACAAGTTCTAAGCGCCTGCTGTACTGGTGCTAAATTGTTTGTGCTGATGTGTCTCACATGATTATTTTCACTAACTTGGGAAATGTAATGTGTGTATAATACAATTAATGATGGGAGATATATGGGACAGAGAATTCCTCAGAGAAGAGTGTTAAAATGAGAGACACCAAAGGCAGCAGTATACAATTCATGTTTAATTAGTCACTTATTAAAAAACTGAAGCAACATCTCTATCAGTTATTCCATTTTCATTCAGAACTAGTCTCTGTTTTCACATCTCTGATATACCTGAAACTGTAGCAAGTGATTCATTTCGCAGGTGTAACTGATGAGTAGTTACTACACTGTGACTTTAGATAATTGGTACACTGACTCAGTTTCACAGAAAACAGTGAAGTGAGTGATTTTCTTTTCTGCCCTTTAGCCATTTCTAAAAATAGTTCTGACTATGATAGTGTTTCCTTCAGTTTCATTTTAAACAGAAGTAATATTTCAGATGCTCAAAGTGCTGTTGATGCTGAAAGGTGGTTTAACAACAACAACAACAACAACAATAATAATAAACAAAGCTTTATGTACTGGGGCCTATTCTTCGTACGTCGCTTGATACATCCGAGATGAACTGACACATCTAAGATGAGATCATCCAGCTACTTGGGATGTGGCTAGTTTGGTTCTTCGAGCACACCTGTTGTTGGTGATTAGTATAGCTGGATTGAGTTTAAAAGGCGATATGCATCGAGCATAGAATCACGATCACAACCCCTGCGATTGGTTGACGAAATGGCAAAAGAGCGAGCTCAGTTTTTTCTCAAGCGGAGCAAGAGCTTT
>JBBJLR010020359.1:0-13186 GCA_037577145.1 Brachypetersius gabonensis
GGTATTGCCGGACGGCTAGCATTAGCCTTTAGCCTGGCGTGGACTCCCCGAGATCTCTGAGGTAAGCTACACGCTTAGCTCTTATCTGGAGCAGGGTCTGGGGGTCATAAACGTGTACCAGCTGTTCGGATACATGTGTTTGCGAGTTTCAGTGTGAAATCTTGAAAAGTAACACAATATTATCAAAGTGTTGGACCCGGAGTGGCCACTGCATCCTAGCGCACTTCCATCTTGGTTTCTTTTGAGAGCTGCACCTCAGATTAAATCGCCATTTAAGTACATTTCCGCAATTATTTCTATAATGAAACTTTAAGAGATTCATTTTAAAGACCTTTTCTTTCATATAAAAAAATTTATATTTTTGATGTTTTTCAACATAATCAGCCCGTATCTAAATAAATAGATCGCCGACTTCCGACTCATTTTGCCAGATCAGGTCACCTTTTTAGAATTCAGCTCAACATGCACAAACCCACAGCTGGAGGAACCGAGGAGGAACCTGGAACCGAAACTGTGTCCTCCTCACCAGCTCACACAGTATCAACTACTTTTACACACAAATCTTGATACTTTTTACTGCCTTCTTGTTTGATTGCGTTTATTCTAATGTTAACTTTGCAAGCAGAACGACAGAAAAAATTGCTTTAAACAGTTTGAATAGGTGCCCAAGACTTTTGCACAGTACTGTGTCCCGTACAAACACATTTTGGGGGTTAAGAATGTAACGGCCTCCACCGCAGTGGAAAAAGCTGCTCCTCACTGCCCGTAACCTCAGCCTCTCTGCACGAAGACCACAGTTTTGGTCTTCTCTCGGCTGTCTTCGCCAGGGAAACCGGAGCAGTTCTCCCTGAAAAGCAGCGGCAGGCTCTGGAGGCACAAAGATCTGGCAGGAAACTTGCCGATGTGGCAGTAAACTACAAGCGGCAGCATGTGTGTTCTGTTTGCTCGCATTCTGAGATTACAGCCAGAGCGTGCGAGGCTCTATCCAGACCTGCTCTGGAGACGGCCTGCGCTTACTCAGAGCTTAAGTGAAGCCGTCCCCGGGGTTAACTGGAACAGCAGAACAGTGTGGTAACAATAACAGAGTATGTTTAGACGTAGTACAGAGCAACACGGACCCTCGGAAAACGAGACTTCTTAAAATGCACCATAGCAACCTCTAGCAACCTCTAAATCCTCCAGCCTTCATTCTTTTACTTACTGTATGCACAGCATGTCCTTATTAGGGCAGTTCAAAGTGTTCAAACTGAGAGGAAACCGACTATAATGCTACTCTGTTGGTCACGGTGTGTTAAGCATGGTTTAGTTCTTCATTAATTAAAGCTGTATAAGGGCAGGACTGTATTCAGGTTGCATAACCAGAACCAGGTGGTGTTTTGGGTTTTTAACTCTCTCATTCACTCGTTAGTCCATATATATTGGCTACAGTCATGCATTCATCTGCATTCATTCATCTACCCATTCATTCATCTTAATCCATCCAACCACTTACATAATTCCTTTAACCAATTGTTTATCTGTCCATCCACACTAGAGCTGTAATCGAGCCATAAAAGTTCAGCCCGAACCCGACAGAATTTGGCCCAAGCCCGACATGTACATGTTGATTGACAGCTTTTTAAAAGCCCGAACCCGTCTTCAGCCTGACATTACTCAAACGAGTGCACACACACAGCTCTCTTGCCTTTTGTAAAGAATGAGTCATTGATACATTTTTAACATCATTTATTCATGACTAACGTTGGCTACAGGCCACTTGGAAGTTGGAACAAAGAAATAAAAGAAGTCCTCTGTTAACATTGAAACATCTCAAGGCTCTAAATAGGCCGAGCAAAAAAAAATGAAATTAAGATCAATTCTAAATTAAGATGGTATTTGGCAATAACGATATTCAGATAAAGGCTCAGTGGGGTTTGCTTCGCCACTTCTCTGCACAATCCAGCCTCAACGCAACAGTAAACAGCAGCTGAAATTTAATAAAAGAATAATGCCAACATTAGCCTACATACTGTCTCAAAATTATGCATTTAAGACTCAAGTAATATTTAGTTATAATTTGATAAACCTTCACTCTCTAAGATTAGGCTACATGTTTTTGTGGAGCGGCCCTGTGCTCACTGATGCTGCGTACAGCAGCTCTGAACACCCTTTCACTGCTGCTGCTAGCGATCGGGTTGCAACCAAAACGTATTCGAGTCTAGCGTCTGCTTCGTCTCCTCAGCACACATTTTTGCAGCTTTCTCATGCTAATCTAAATGCATCACCTGATTTACCGCACAAGCCCGAGCCCCGCCCAAGCCCCACCCGAGCCCCGCCCAAGCCCCACCCGAGCCCCGCCCAAGCCGCACTCGAGCCCCGCCCGAGCCGCACCCAATCCCAGCACAAGCCCCGTCCAAGCCGCACTCAATCCCGCACAATCCCTCTATTTAGTCCTCTGTATATACATCCACTAATTCTCACTTTCATTCCTTCAATCATCCATCCATACATCCATCCATCCAAAAATTCACTCTTACACATCCATTCCTTCATTCATCCATCCATCCCTCCATCCATCCATCCAAAAATTCACTCTTACACATCCATCCCTCCATCCATCCATCCAAAAAGTCACTCGTAAACATCCATTCCTTCATTCATCCATCCATCCCTACATCCATCAATCCAAAAATTCACTCGTACACACCCATACCTTCATTAATCAATCCATCCATCCATCCATCCATCCAAAAATTCACTCTTACACATCAATTCCTTCATTCATCCATGCATCTATGTACATCCATTTGTCCTTTCATGCTTTAATCCCGTAATTCATTCACCTACTTCTCTTCCACAGGGGATAAAGGCGATCGAGGTGAGAGGGGTACTGCTGGTAAGGTGGGAGCCGATGGCCCTCCAGGTTCCAGAGGAGCTGTGGGCCCTAAAGGCAGCAAAGGTCAGGCAGGAGCGCCTGGAGACCCCTGCAAGACTCAGCACGCCGCCTTCTCAGTGGGCCGCCGAAAGGCCCTCCACAGCGAGGATTACTACCAGGCCATGCTCTTCGACACCGTCTTCGCCAACCTTGGCGAACACTTCAACATGTTCAAGGGCAAGTTCTACTGCTACGTGCCCGGGGTCTACTTTTTCAATATCAACATACACACCTGGAACTTCAAGGAGACGTACCTGCACTTGATGCACAACGAGAAAGAGCAGGTGATCCTGTACGCCCAGCCCAGCGACCGCTCCATCATGCAGAGCCAGAGCGTCATGCTGAACCTGGAGCTCAACGATGAGGTCTGGGTGCGCCTCTTCAAGCGCGAGCGCGAAAACGCCATCTACAGTGACAATGTGGATGTCTACATCACCTTCAACGGCTACCTGGTGGCTCCTGCAGTTTAGAAACAGCCTCACTCAATTAATTTCCAGACATCCAAAGGGGATGAAGGTCGCTTTCAGGTTCTCTCAGGGAAGACGTTTATGGATGGTGTTCTCTGGAGATGTTGGGGATATTTAGCCATAATGAAATCCAATTTTAGGAACATACTGGTGCTAAACAGGGTTGACTCATCAAGAACTGGTTTGGGGTGCTGCTGCATGCCTGGCATTAATATTCCTCATGGGTGATCTGACCACAAGTGGGCAGAGATGTAAATCTGTTTACTCCCTGCATTTTTCTAGCACCTAAAACATAAGGCATTTGTTGCATAGAGTCAGATGTGGCACAAGTCCTTGTTCTTGTACACACATCAACTGTTGCACATGTTGAGATTGCATAGATAGCTATAAAGAAATGGGAGAGGAGCTGAAGAACTTTAAGGCTGCTTTTGTCTCATCGCTGTTGTTGCATCAGAGCACTTTACAGATGTTAGGTGGATAAATGCATACCTGAAAACCTCTGAACTTGACTTGCGAATTGGATTACAGTGCATCTCCAGGATGCACTGGATCCCATTCACACTGGTGCTTAATGCTGTCCACTTATGACCGGATCACCTGCCAGGTATGGCTGTGGGCTTTAACCTTTTGAGGAATAGTTTGGCAAAACATCACAATTTACCACTTACCCCAGATACAGTCGATCAGCCAAGATGTTTTTAGCATTAAACATTGCCCTTAAAGAAAATGTAAGGTTAAATAAATAATCAGAATCAGAAAACTTTATTGCATAAAAACCGTTAGCATTAGCGGTTAGCATTAGCAGCGTTCTGTGAGTGAAAACAAAGACTCGTACACAAAAGAAAGGTTGAAATAACTCTCTCTACCCACATGTTTAGACAGAGCACAGCTTACTAATACTAAATACATTGAGATAACTTTTGAAAATTGGGGGGGGGGGTTAAAAACACTAAAATACCAGGACAAGACATGGAGCTGTCAGCTTCTTCTTCTTCTTTTTATGGCGGTTGACAACTTTTCAGTGTATTACTGCCACCGCTGGGCTAGTACAGTAGTACAGTTGGGTTCTCAGAAAAATCCGTGTTAAGACTGAGGGGTTACTGTATACCAGAAGTCGATAGTCACCCAACTCGTTTTCATAAATACAAACCAAAACTTTTCTCAACCCATGTCCAGCTTTTCATTAGAGTGGCAGAGACTTAACCAGAGACATTATAGAGGAGGAGAACATTCAGTGGTTGAAAAATGAATGGGAACACTCAACATGACATTTGTTTACAGGGTTAATCCCTTAGTGAAAAGAGCCAGTTGGGTTTCTGGTCCAGCCACAAGCATAAAAAAAACAAACCTCTTTAATGTGCAATAGCCAGAAGAACTAGGGTTAGCCATTGTTTATAGTTCCTAAGTCACAGTCACAGTGTCCTATACCACAGACACATGTCTACACCACTTTCTTGAAGTCCTGGATGTGGCTTGAGGCGATTGAGAGATTGATTTTTGAGGATTTCTTGAAGGATGCAGGTGACTATTGACTTCTTCAAACATCCACCTCCAGTTCTAAACTAAAGAAGTCAAATTTGACACCAAACATGTCTTGGCTACATCTAGTGTAAGTGGAAAATCATGAAATTGTAATTGTTTGCTGACCTATTCCGTCTGGTGAACTATAATAATTGTTTATAGTTTTATTATTGGGTTGGCTGCAGAGCGGCCTCACTAACTTATAAAACCTTAGAACACTCTGAGAGCATTTTAGGACTTTTCTGAGTGCAACATTGCATACAAGAGCAACTTTTAGAACATCTGTCCAATCTTTTTAGACTGCTTCTTAGTCGCAGTGATTGGTTGGGGTTGGTTTTTCCTCCTCACTCCCTCAAAGGGGGTTTGGGATCGCTGGAAAATACTCTAGACGTACATCAGCATTTGGCCTCAACCACCATGTTTAAAACCAGCCCAGCCTGAGTAAGAGCATGCATCTGTCGAGGTGATCCAGCTGGATGGGCCTCTCACTGCCATTAACAGCAATTTCTCTGCCGAGAACCACAAACTGACCTGGTCCTGCTGTCTTGCTCCTGTGACAGCCTAATTTGACATCACCCAGTGAAAACACCCTGTGTGTTAAGATGTTTGCTGGGGAATTCATTTGACTGCGCACTCAGTTATGATTAATAACCTTCCCCCAAGAGCATAAATCATATTACACTGAAAAAAGGATGCATTGAGTTGACGTCTATATAAATGAAAGATATATCAGCACAGTTTTGTCCTTTAGTTCACGTTCTGTGTTGGTCTAATATGTTATTCATGCGTAAATGGTGCTATTACTTCAGTCAGTTTAGTGCATTGCTTTTTTCAGGATTTAGGCTCTTACTCCCCATGTTAATATATTATATGCATTTATATTTAATTTTTTTTACAGTGAAATGAAGCATGAAACAGTTTCACCAGGTCTGCCAAAGTCTTAAAATGTTTCCCAGCTGTGGTTACTTTGGTTAATATGAACCACCATAACTGTAAACGACACCCAAAGTGATGCCAGAAATGAAAAATGTACAATGTTCCCCTTGTAGTTCCTCACCCAAGGCAATTTTGGTAGATAAAGTGTAGTTTGCATTGGTCCATTTTTAGTCATATAACCACAAGTCTTTCTGAGAATACTTGATGCGGTTTATTCTTGCAGTTAGCATTGTAGTATACGGACTAACCTAACAAGCATGATGCTAATTTGTGGGGTATATGTTTCCATTACTTATCACCATTTAAGAAAAATGTGCTGATCTTCCCACGCCATGCAGCACATCCCTAAAATTCCAGGACAGAGTAAAGCCTCCAAACCCTCCTTTTTAATAAATACAGCCAGGCGAGTTCAGCTTCACTTGATTTTGCTGCTTTCCACCATAGAGGCACGTGTGAAATAGTGAGTTTAGAGGGGCTTGCTTGTTACTTGAGTCTTTAAATGACCCCCTGATGCCAGGCCAGCTTGGCTGGGTGAATGAATTTGAGGTAAGGGGTGAAGTGTGTACATTACATTAAAACTGTGTTGAATTTGGAGTACTGACTGGCGTTCAGGATCAGAAATCAGGAGCGGAGGTAGAAGAGGCCACCCATCTGTCTGCGGACGGAAACCCAGCTGGCCTAGAGCTGCTGTTTTTATAGAGACCAGAAACAGGAAACCAAACCAGCTTACTATAATCACTACCAGAGAGAGAGAGAGACAGAGAGAGAGAATGGAGTTCATATTAGCTAAGAAATAAATTACACACCAGGCTTTCTCTCTCACCCACTTTTTAAATAGACCTTTCATCATGGTGCACTATTAGTATTACTAATACGGCCAATGTCCAGCACATGGAGGTCAAAGAAGTCTTTTTGCTATTAAAGCCATTTTTACCGTCCAGCTCTGGGCACAGAAGAGCGCTCGTGGCTGAGTGACTGGAGATAATTGAACACTGATGTTATAACCGAAGAAACGTTTAGGCGCAGGGCTACGAGCAGGTCACTGTGAGGCAGCCCCCGCAGGGCTCGGGAGAACTCCCTCCATTTGGATCTCGTTACATCAGTCCTGAAACTCGCGCTGGCACTGGTGGGAGTTTAAGGATACGGCTGGGTTTGGATCTGTTATGTCTGGGTGCATCTGTGCGCTGGCGTTATTTAACCTGGGTTTAACCACAGACTGCCTGACCTTCTGCCACTCTGAGGCCATGTTTACACCTGATTGTCCTCAAGTATCAGGATTACAAATATAAACATATCATATAGTCGCTCAAACCAGATGTTATGCAAGGGTAAATACATTCATTCAGGGCCTCAGTTTGGGCCATGAGTGCTAGAACTTAATGCAGTTTTCCCCAGCACCTGTATGGGATTTCTAATGGTGTGTTAGTGCTAAGTTCATTTTGGTGTAAAAAGGCTTTCCGTGTTCTTATTGTCCATTTCTAGCACCTCATACCTGTTGACAAAACAGCTCTTCAGTCAGTGATGCATCTAGTCCAAGAAGGTCTAGTACGACATTTTTTATTGCGAAATTAGTCTCTACCATTGGAAACCACCATTTTATGATTTTGTCAGGTTCTAATTATGTTGTGAGAAAGACCTTCAGTCCAGCTCCTGAAGGCCTGACCTGATCTCCCTGGACTGAAGGCCTTTGGGAGCTGGACTGAAGCTCACTTGGCTGCATCAACCTAGTCATCAGGGGCAAAAAGTGCTGATTGGATACTGTTGCTTTTGTTCTGATTGGATACTGTTGGATAATCTAACCCTTTTGTTTCCATCCACGATGTGATAAAGGAATTTGAATATTACTACGGTACTTGCATAGATTGCATACAACAAGCAGGCGGAGTATATACAACAGAAACTAATCTATTTGAGGCACATCTGGCCACCACAGGCCTACAAAAATATTATGTAATAGGTCACATGATCCGTGACTAAACCATGGAAAATTGCAAATTATAATTAGACCATTGCATTGAAACAGGAAAATCATAAAGGAACAACAGAAACAGGAAATGAATCTCTGTGTTAGGAGCTGATTAGATACTTCAGTGCATTCCAATTTCAATCCAGAGACACGTTTGACCGCCAAAAGGTTGCATGTATGAATTCATATCAGCGTGCAACACCGGGTTTAACCCGGTTTAACTGGAGTCTAAATGTTGTTGAAGTGTAAACAGCGCCCTCTTCTGACCTACAGTATAATCTACCTTCAGACTGCACTGAGCAGGTCAGAAACCTTTTTTTTTTTTGTAAATCTGTCACTCAATCTCAGTTCAGTCCATTTGGTTTCAAGGCCTAACTGAATCTAATCCAGATGTTGGTGTGAACCTCAGGAGGATTGGCATTGAGGCTTCAGTCAACAGCACTCAGAGCTCACTTCAACAAGCCTGAGCTCATGTTTATTGTCTTCTCTGCAATTTGTCCACGCTGTAAAAAGCTTTTATTAGTGCGTTAGAGTGTTATGGCTTATAGGCACTTGATGAGAGAGTCATGATGACCTGCCGGGTCCAGCTGCTTCACTGAGCCTTCACCGTGCCCACGTTCATGCATCCATCAGATATACATACTGTCGCATAGACATGAATGACTAAACTGGGTTTTTTTAAAACAGGGGAACTTGTCTGGCGATTTAAAGCGTTACGCTGTAAGTTATTCTGAAAGATCTGGTGTGAAACGCATTGTTCTAGAGTTCTTCAGTGAATGGAACCAGACTTCTGAAGAATCGAATGCCTCTAAAAACTTCCTCAAAGAAGGTTTTTACACCCGGCCTGATGCCTGAAGCTGTTTTCCAGTCATTATGAGATGGTTTTCATCAAAAATGTATTTTGTTTATGGTTTGGGGGTACATGCAGAGCACAATAGCAGCCAAGGAAAACTTACCTGATAAAGTACGTAATTGCAAAAATTTTCCAGATTTACCTTTGCAATTAGGTACTTTACCATCAACAAAGGTAAATCTGGAAAACTACATTTACTTCGGCTACAGTTGTGCTCTGCATAGACCCCTAAACCCCTAAATTACTTAAATAAATTAAAACATCAAAAGATTTATGAAGGTTTTCTCATGGATTGGATATTAAAATGTTAATATGAATATAAATGTACTTGTAGGTCAATATTATCCTTATTAAATCACATCAAATCCAGACAGCAGGTCCAGAGTAACGGGAAAAATCAGAGATTTTAAGGCCTTAAAGCGTCAGCCTGCTAGGAAAAACCAACCCATACATTGCAAGTGAGGGCAATTTTCTCCTTAATTAACTAATTAAGCACACAGGTGATTCTGATCTTAGCAATTTATGGCTATGCTGTCCTTCAGGATCTGGCTTCAGGGATGTCTTGTGTCTCCAGCTCCGGATCCTGCGCTTCATGTGTTTGGATCTTTTTCTAAATTACTTTCTCACTAAGTGACTTTTGCAGAGAACCTGAGAAATTCTCCTTTTTAAGAAATTCCAGATGTTGGTCCCATCATCGGTGCTTTGTTATAAACAAGTGATAAACTCCAGGTCTACTGATGCACTTTCAGTATACGTGAATATAAATGTTGCTTGTTTCGTGTAAATAACTGTATTTCTTTTCTTTTAAATGTATAAAATACCGCCATTAAATTCAGCAGCAAAACAAACTGTGGTCGGCATGTTCTCTCCAGAAGAGGACGGCGAGTTAAAGCTTGTTTATTCCAGACAGCTGTCTCTGTTGTGGCTCATTCTCTCTGGTGGGCCTGTCTTTGTCGGCTTAATGGGTTCTGGGTGTGCTATAGAAACACTTCATTCACATGAAAGACACTTAAAGGACAAGGGGCTGGCCTTCGGTGGTCAATGTCCTAACGAAGTCCCCACATTCCCCCGCAGTGTGTAGTCTGGGCGGTGATTACAGAGAGACAGAGAGATGTGGATTAGGACCCCACCCCGCCCTGAGAGAGCACAGACCGAGCCACAGAAAATCAGACCTGCGCTTCTAATGACATTTCTTGCATTTCTTTAGTGAGGGGCTTCCAGCTCTGCTACTCCCTTCTGTCTAAACACACTTTATCCAGGAGCTTCTGCAGCCAGGAACGTTAGATTAGGCTGGTAACTACCACTCTGCAGTGCTCTAGATAACTGTGGGGTGAGTAAACTCCCCTCCCAACAGTTCCTGGGTAAAACCAGCCCAGTTCCTGAGTTTCTGTGGGGTGGGAACAGGCCTGTTCGGCTTCACCTGAGAGTGTGTCTGAAGAAACTCTCCTGACCAGAAACAGCACTGAGCATAGAAATCTCCAGAGGATAAATTCACAAAACAAACTATGAGACAAATAGAGACCAGATAGGAGAAATACAGAGACAAAGGAGAGGAGAGGAGAGATCAGAAGATTAAGAAGAGGAGATTAGAAGGGAAAGGAGAGATTACAGACCGAGACCAGATAAGAGAAATATAGAGACAATGAAGAGAAGATATGAGAAAAGAAGAGGAGGTTTAGCATT
This sequence comes from Brachypetersius gabonensis, assembly GCA_037577145.1. Taxonomy (NCBI): domain Eukaryota; kingdom Metazoa; phylum Chordata; class Actinopteri; order Characiformes; family Alestidae; genus Brachypetersius; species Brachypetersius gabonensis. Next base: position 10,341 of record JBBJLR010020359.1, read on the forward strand.
GCTTCTTCGTATTACCTTTCTTTTCTTTCTCTTCCGTTTTTTCTCCTCTTGTATCTTCTCTCTCTGGTTGTCTTTGCTCCACTGAAGAGAAGAGAAGAGAAGAGAAAAGATCAGATCAGATGAGAAGATTTAGTTTTACAGAAAAGAGAGAAGGTAAGAAAGGGGAAGATGAGAAAAGAAGCAAACATTAGAAGAGGAGAAAAGAAAAGAAAAGCATTGTTTCATTTTATCTCATTTCTTCTCCTTCTCTTCTCCTCTTTAATTTTTCTACACTCCTCGTCTCCTTTTTGTCTTTTCATTCCATTTTCTCCCTTTTTTTTCTTTCTCTCCTGCTCTCTTTTTGTTTCTCTTCATTTATCCTAATCTTCTCTTTTTCTTCTCTTTTCATTTTTTGTCCTTTCATCTCTTTTCTTCACTTCCTTTCTCTTGTTTTCTTTTCTCATATCTCATCTTCTCCTTTCTTATCTTTTCTCTTCTGCTTTCTTCTCTCTCGTTTCTAATCTCCTCTTCTTAATTCTTCTGATCTCTCCTTTCCTTTCCTCTCCTCTTCTTTTTTCTACACTTCTCTCCTCTCACCCCCTCTTCTGTTCCATTCTGTTCTGTCCTCTTCTCTTATTTATACCGTTCTATTCTATTGTTATCTTATTTTCTGCTCCTAACTGTTCTTTCCACTTTCTGCCGTGACAAAGCACATTTCCCACTCATGGGACTAATAAAGGTTTATCTTATCTCCTCTTCTCTTTTTTGTCTCCGTATTTCTCGTATCTGGCCTTGGTCTGTATTTGTATTTGTCTGTTTGTTTTGTGAATGTATTATTCCGGGTTCCTGTGGAGATTTCTATGCTCAGTGCTGTAATATTGTTTCTGGTCAGGAGAGTTTCTTCAGACACACTCTCAGATGGAGCAGAACAGGCCTGTTCCCACCCCACAGAAACTCAGGAACTGGGCTGGTTTTACTTCAAATCAGGGACTTTTCCAGGATCAGGAGAAATCGGCACACACCCTTATCCCTAAAGAACAAATTCACTTCAGTAACTTCTAAAGGGCTGCATGAAGTTCTTTTTATATCGTCACTGGTCAAGGCTGTTAACTCTTTAAACTGCAGGAGTTACTGAAAGAAACCTTTTGATTAATAAACAGATACTATGGCTGCAATTAAAGGGGCTCTTTTGGGGAGAATACACTGAACAGGAGAATAAGAGAGAAGGAAACGGCAGAAAGAGAGACAACAGGAGACGAACTGAGAGAAACCCAGAGGGAAGGAAACACAGTCTCACACAGCCAGACACCTCCAGCAGCTCGGTGGGAGAGGGCTCCAGGGGAAGAATAAGCAGAGAAATGTCCAAAGCGGCCCCAGGGCACCCCACAGTGACTCCTCACTTAAGAAAGGAAAGTTTAAAGACGGACAAAGACCAAACTAAACTTTTAATGAGCTCAGATGTTACAGAGAATGAGTCGTAAAAATAAAGAAAGAAAGACAAGGGTGGAAGTTTTCTAATGTCCAGACACTGGTGGGGTGCTGGGGTGTTTTCTTCCAGCCGAGTTGGACGTCTTTGCCAAGCTGCATAGCAGGAGCTTTGTGGTCAGCACACTGCGGTGGAGCTCCACCCGCTCTCCCAGGGCAAACTGGCCCAAACAGGTCTCAGATCATTGTGTTTGGACAAAGGCTGGTGTGCACAAAAAAAAAACAGCCGCCTTCCCACTTGCTTATTACTGCAAGAACCGTCGGCGAGAGAGAACCTACTGTCCACCAAACAGCGAGTCTGAAAACCCAGAGCTACGAATCTTTCAGCTTTCTGAGCCAAACAAGTACACAAAAGTACACTAAATGTATTTAATATGTTGCAAATTATGCAAAATAACATAAAAATTATATAACAGATCTACAAAACATGATCTATTGAAGAGTTTAATGGTTAAACTGAAGGTTTTTGATTTATTTATTAAACTTTGGACTCACTGAGAGTAATACATGGAATTTGATTAATTCAAATGTATTCAGATTTTTACACACACTCCTACTAGACATTATATACAAATAGTAGTCTTAGGCAATACATATATGTATAGATAGGCACCTGCGAAAATAATATATAATAAATAAGAACTAGATGCTGAATATAGCAAATAAATCTAAAAAGAATAAACACATTCTACAGTAAACAGTGATGCTGTGTTCAGTAGATCAGTGAGTTCCTCTGGAAGTTCAGTATTACTGTAGTTTCATCAGAAACCAGGTTCGACTTGATCAGTCCTTCATTAAATTAAATCAGGAGCTGCTGATGGAGTTTCACCATCCAAACAACGGCTGGAGGAACCTGGAACCGAACCTGTATTGACTTTGCTGGGAGAGAGACACTTAATCACACACTGAGAAAAATACCTTCAACAGTAAATGTGCCTAGATGTTTGCACAGTACTGTTATACATAATTATATATACATACACAGTTCCAAGAGCATCCGCGTATAGTGAGAAATTGCATCGTGTTGCCTTAAAAAGGTCTAAAATTTTTAGAGTGTAAACCAAGGCTATTCAACTACAATTGCAAGCGGGCCAGATACGAAAGTCACTGGGGGTTCGGTGGCCACAGAATATCGTGCTGTCCAGGCGGGAGGGGGGTGACTTTGCGCCGGGTCCGTTTAAGGGTACGGGAGTCTAGCAACGGTTCTAAACGAGAACTCTGACCGTTAAAGTGGTTAGAGTAGATACATCACGAACTAAAACTACAAAGATTGTCCCTCGCTGTGTGTGATTTTCCCCTGGCTGTGTGTGTGGCCGGATTCTCTTTCGTTACCGCCAGCTATGCTCTGCGTTAGGTAACACACCCATTTTCTGACAAAGCCC
>JBBJLR010020404.1:0-13182 GCA_037577145.1 Brachypetersius gabonensis
TGTATATATATATATATATATGTATATCTCTCTATACTTCTTCCCAGTTACTTTTACTACATTAAACTGTGGTTTATAGTGCCTTTGCCATGTCCTTCACACAAGGACAATTCCTTCTTTTACGAGAAAACAAAGGGTTTCTGAAGTGTCCTGCTGCTTTCAAGCACTTACTAAAACACCTCGGCTTTAGAACAGCCCACAACAACAACAAAGACCAAAGACTGTAAATAATGCACACTTTTATATTCTAGTAGCTGTATTAGACAGTATCTTTACAGTATCTTTAAAGGGCAAGCCCATCTTATTATTTTTGCATAACTGTGTAAACAAAGTCATTTCGAGTGGTTTGCATGTGCCTTAACCATCTCAGAACTATTGTAAAAAATACCTCACACTGTGTATTCATAATCATGGAATAACTTTTAATGTAATAGCTTTTAGAGGCATTAAACTCTGCAGACGCCTGGTTCCATTCACTACCACTGTGAACAAAGCCGACTCTCTAGAACAAAGCATCAAACCTCTCTGAATGACTACATTTATACCATTCAAATAATTCCGATATTTTCGAATAACATGAAGCAGAGATATAAGACCAGACTAAAGGCGTTCTACAGCTGTATTTAATGTTAAATGGACCATTGAAGTACAGGCAAACAATTATGGAGAAAATTTAAAGGAGGTATATATTTTCTTATGGACTTTTTACTATGTTCATATCAAGCTAAAGGACATTTTGTGTGTTTTATTGACGAAAATGACATTTGTGCTGTATTCCAGACATGTTTATAGCTCTTGTCTATTTATAAAACTGTCATTTTTTTATTTTTGTTTTCTCATGATGGATGTGTGTTCTTGTCTGTACAGTTTATATGCATATTATTGTTTTATTGTGTGTTATTGCTATGAGCCCTACACAGAGTTACTTGTTTTTTATAAACTTTTTATTATGTTTTTATGACTTTAAGCTACATTATTGTATTTTGTGTTACAAGGGCTGATATTTTGTGCTGCGTTTCGGATCAGTTTATAGCTCTTTTATTATTCTAGCCTATTTATAGAATGACATTGGTTTCATATATTATGTATAACATGTATGCTGAATTTGTGTTGAGTTGGATGTCTTTACAGTGGATGGGAACCAGGGGTCACATGTCTACAATGCAAATATTACTGATATCCTGATATAGACTGATGAGTGAATGTGAACATGCCTTCTTATATGTAATACTGATCATGGTGAAAAGATCAATATTAAAAATATTTAAGTTTTTTGGGGGGTATTATTTTGTCTCAGGGCTCCACCAATTACTTATGTAGGGAGCCATGGTGCGCCACCAATTGGGGCACAACCTCCCACCCCACATTTGATAAAACACATCTAAAGCAATAGAATAGTCTGAAATGCATCTGCTCTCCACCACAAATGGATTTTTAAAAACTGGTTTCATTACATTTCTGTAAGTCTGGTTCCATTCACAATTACTGTGAACGATTCTGACTGTAGAACACAGCATTTAACATCAAACCCCTGTGAATCTGAACCATTTAATTCATTGAGAAGTTTTGAAAAATGGATGGAATTAGTCTTTAATGGTGCAGTAACACGAAGCAAATATAAGAAATATATGACCAGGCTAAAGGTGTCCTACAACTGTGTTTAATGTGAAGTCTACATTTGACCAATTACAGACAAAATAAAGGAAATGTTATGGAAATTGAATATTAAAGGCCTTGTATCATTTACTTTTTCACATTAAAAAGATGAATGTCCATGAAAATATACATCCAAAATATACTGTTTACTCCTTGATCCATGCAGATGGAAACTGAGCAGCAAACAGCCTTTTAGCAGTTAGGGGTGTTGGACTGTTACTGAATGAGACATTCTTTTACATACAGTGTATATACAAAAGTATTGGGACGCCTGACCATTACACCAACAAGGACTTTAAAAACATTGGATTTAAATCAATAGAATTTAATATAGAGTTGGGCCCTCTTTGCAGCTATAACAGCTTCCACTCTTCTTGGAAGGCTTTCCACAAGACTTTCCACAAGATTCCACAAGAGTTTCTGTGGGAATTTGTGTCCATTCATTCTGTAGAGCATGCATGAGCTCAGGCACTGATTTTGGACGAGAAGGCCTGACTCACAATCGCTGATCCAGTTCATCCCAAAGGTGTTGGATGGGGTTGAGGTCAGGGCTCTGTGTGGCCAGTCAAGTTCTTCCACACTGAACTCATCCAGCCATGTCTTTATGGAGCTCGCTTTGTGCACTAGGACACAGTCCTGCTGGAATAGAAAAGGTTATTCCTCAGATTGGGTCCACAAAGTTGGAAGATGATGTTGTCCAAAATGCCCTCGTCTGCTTAAGCATTAAGATTGTCCTTCACTGGAAGTTAGTGGCCCAAACCCTGATAAACAGGTGTGTCCTAATTAGTGGTGGGCCGTTATCGCCATTAACGTGCTGCGTTAACGTGAGACAAAAAATATCACCGTTAATCTATTCACAAAGCTGGGTTGGGAGCTGGGTCTATACTACGCAAGCTATGATGACTTTCGCCTTGATATTTTAACGCGGATGTATAGCCGGATTGCTAGGACGGAAAGACAAGGGGGGCTTAGCCCCCAGGGCTGTAGGAAGGAATTAGTGTGTATTGAGGGCTGAAAACTTTTCACCAAACCTTTCCTTTCACTTAAGGAAACAAGTAAAGCTAAGCAGTGAACAGTTATGGACTCTCATAGTATTGTTCTGTTGAACTGAGTACAAACGGCGTTACCAGAGAAATATTACTAAATGGGCTCCGGTTGCTACTCACTAACAAGCAGCGCCATGTAGCTTCGCCTGGGTCCTAATGCCCGTCCGCTACCTACAGCAGCTTCAACAGCCAGTACATCATTTTAATTCAATAATGATAGCTAGATTTATTATTTTTAATTTCAATTCATAGACTTGTTTCTATTTGTAAAGTGTGTATCTGCTCTCAGTGATATCTTGTATGAAAATGTTTCGATATAGAATTTAAAAATAGTACAGTAATGACTATATGTTTAGGGTGGCTCTGGATCATTTTGGGGGGGCGGGGGTGGTTTCAGACAATTGGCAGAATTCAAATGAGCCATTTTAATCGAGATTAATCTAGATTAATTCCAAGATTACAGTGAGATTAATCTAGATTTAAAAAATTAATCTATGCCCACCCCTAGTCCTAACACTTTTGTCTATATAGTGTATAAAAGTAATAAACAAAAGCCTCTTACATGTAAAGGGATGAAGATTAAATGGTCATTAATAAATTGCATGTTTTTGATGCATAAAAACCCAGAGACATCACAGGGAAAGAAAATATCGTATGGGCTTTGCCTGCTGGTTTGTGCATTTTCGGAGCCGTTGGTATGTTTGGCGCGTTGCAGTTTTGTCTGCGAGATAAAGATGAATACAAATCACCTGTTCTGGATTGTACAACGCGCCCGGGCAGCACGACAGCGTTTGATAATTCAAACAGAGGACATTCAGAGATGGTGGGCGCTGTAATCTTTTCATAATGAAGGCTCATCTTTGGGTTTTATTCAGGCAGGCCTGTTGTAGAAATAAAAGACTAGCCCTGCTCCTTTGAAACTCCGAGCTGCTTTTAATAATTCATTTCACATGAAAAAAGAAATCTGTTGAGTCTTTGGGAGGCAGCTGAGAGTCCTCCAGCAGTCTGTAACGATGAGGAGACTCTAGCGCTCTGTTAAGAGCCTCAGCTACAGTGGCCTACGAATACCAGATATGATCCTGAAAGTACCTGCTCTTAGACAAAATGCAAACAACTTTTTTTCATCACATACAGTACACTCCAGACCCAGACATATCCTTCAGCTGCTTTGAGTCATGTGTTAAGTCTTAAGTCTAATCTCAATAGGATAGCAGTGGAATGGCAGTCTAGAGCAGCCACACATACATAAAGTACATAAAGTCAGCTAGAGGGGTATAAAGTGTATAAAGAGTTTTTATTGTGTATTTCTGTGTTCCATTGGTCATGATGAAGTGAAGAATAGTGGTAGTTTTCTGGTGTATTATTTTACCTCATGGTTCCTTGCATAGGTAAATTTGTGAATACCTTTTTGTAGATTTGAATTATTTTCTGTAAGACCGTTTTTAGACTCACTTAACTCATTAGACATCTGGTTCCATTCGCAATCACTGAACGATTCTGACTGTGGACGTTTCTTCATTTCAAAGCACTCTGATTCTCGATCATTCGATTAGAAGTCAGCTGAGGTCACCTAAGGTCAGCTAGAGGGGCATAAACCATGAGTTCTATATGTAATATTGATCATGGTGAAGTGAACTACTGTATATAAAAAAAAACATAGTCCAAGTTTTACTGGGGGGCTACTATTTTGCCTCATGGCTCCCTGCATAGGTAATATTAGTGGTTGCCTAGGGCAGCCCTGAGGGTGTGTGTGTGTGTGTGTGTGTGGAGGGACGAAGAGGCACTGATAGGGCACAGCTTTCCACCCCATGTCCCAAAAAACACCTAAAGCAATAGAATGGGTTAAAATGCCACTGATACAAGTATATAGTTAATCTACAGTCTTATCCTGTGTTTTGGGGATGAATGCTCTCATGGCTGAATTCAATCAAATCCTCACATAAGTGTTCCATCCAGCATTACGAATCATTCAAGCAGAACAAAGAGCAACTTATGTCCTGAACCAGTGAAGGAACAGGAGCAGATGATTCCAGATGATCAGGCGGTGATCAGTATACTGGTGGTGCTGAATGCTGAGTGGTTGGAACTCCTTTGTCTAGGCTCCTTGTATCTTTAGACACTTTGTAGCTGGTCAAAGTTAAACATTTGTTCCCATTTATTTCTTTTAATCTACTCAGTAAGACAAAGGTAAGATAGTTTGACAGGAATAACGTAATATTTTATGCAACAATGAGGTGATTCAAAGCATAATAGACCTTTGCACAGTACTGTATATTTTTGAAACGTTAATGTGGCTTTAAGCTTTGCGTTTTTAGATCTTCCCCTCCCCTGATTAGTCTGTGATGAGAATTGCCACCCATGGCTCAAACACTAGAGGGCGCTCCGCAGTGAGTTTAAAATGAATGGGAGCTTTTGTGAAAACTGTAATTTCTAAATGATTAATTGCTTGTATACAGAATAATGCGCCTGCGCTCTCAACACAGAGCAGCGCAAACTATGTTCTGCTCCACTTATAGGACTTGTGTATGTCGATGACGTCATTGCCAACAGCCAATGAGCTACTCACATTGCCAATAAATTATGAACCAATTATTTTGCAGGAAACCTGTTCCACCTGAAATATGCTGTGAATGTTGATTCATATTTTATGTAGCACTTCATACTTTTTTCCAAAATGAAATAAGTTTCTGAAAGAGACTAGAAAAAAATGTTATTAACCTTTTTAGCCACTCACACCCATCAATAGTTCATGGTGAAGGAATGCTCAAGCTAAATGTATTCTTTACAAAAGTGTAAAAGCAACAGAGCTCTCAGGGTTGTGTGCTATCGCAAAATGACAGGTTAAACATACACACACACACACGCTCACACATTTTGTGTTTTGTGTATATATAACACAAAATATGAACATATTCATATACATATGTAATATTTTAATCTATAAATTGGGCATTTTTATGCACGTTATTGTGCACAACTTCTAATGATGTGCATATTGGAAAATACAAGGTATAAAGACAAGGTATAAAATATGCACATGCCTCATTTTATGTTTTTTATATCAAATTTGGCAAATAAACAGTAGAAGTGCATTAAAACGGGAAGCAGCGATTTCTCTGTTGAGGTCACAAAGTTTCTGATGAATGCCCCCCCATTTAACAAGCATTCTGTCAATTGGAAAACTCACCTAGCGGTCCACAACAGCTTGAAGTGACACTGTTTTCTACTGTAGGGGTCTAAATGTGGTTCCACACAATAGGAAACCTACATTTGAGGTGCAGAACTGAAGTACTAAATTATAATAGAAAATTATAAAAATAAATTACTTAAATAAAAAAAATTATTGTAATTATTGTTATTTGATGTAGTATGTAAACACTCAAACTCACTCTATATATAAACTCTAAATAAACTCTATATAAAACAACCTATTTTTAATTCTCTGTCTTTGTAATGTCACAAAAATAAATGTTTCCAGACACCATCCTATTCAACCAATAGTGATTAAGCTCTGCCCATTCATGCTGAAGTTATAAGGAGTGTTTCAGCCTGGACTGCTTTTTGAGGAGGCTCAATACAGGGCAGCCAATCATAATAGAGCACGTTTAAATTTAACTAATTCTAATAAAGAGAGGTTGGAAATGTTTGAGTAAAAATGCATTATGGTTTTGGCAGTGAACTACAAAACATATTTCATTGGGAAGATGAGTCACCGCACCTCACATGGCAAAACAAAAGATAATTGTACATATTGCAGTTTACAAACAAATGAACTGGCCCAGGAATGACTCAGCACACTCCCGCTCGGCCCTTTTGCTCATAAGTGTCCATACCCTCATGCACGCTCTTGCAAAATAAATGTCTTTTACACTGGGAAAAGGTTTCAGTGTTAATCTTGCTTTATTTAATTTCAATATTTTATCATCACAAACACATTTATATTAAACCAGTATCTGTGGATTACATGAGGCCCACACACACACAAACACCCCATACATATCTCACACAAACACACACCACACACACAGTAGGACAAATGCAGTTGTGATTCATCCTACCCATCCTTAACCTCCTTTTCTAATACAATATGTTTTTTCTGCATTTTTCTTCATGAAGAGCAGACTAATGTCCCCATATTCTTATCATCCTCGGGGTCCTCTGAATTCATAGTTACTAGAAATGTAACAACACGTTTCAATGTATCAGTGTATGATATTGCTTCATGCCGTTTTGCATTTTATCATATTACAGTGCAGCATATCAGAACATAGCTGTATCGCACAACATACTTAGAGCAAATCTTATCACATCGCAGTGTATTGTACTTTAACGCATCGTATGATAATGTATGCAGAACACTGTGTTCAAGTTCAAGTTTATTTAGAAAGCACCTTTAAAACAACTGCAGTCAAGTGATGAACAATATGATCATCTCTTTCTTTCAGTCTTAGTTTAGGGAATACCAGAAGAAGCTGGTCTGCTGATCTTTCAGTGGAGTTCTAAGTGGAACGTGGGGTTGAAGGCAGAGCATGCAATGATTTAAAACCAAATACTTTTTAAAAAAATGTATCCTGAACAATTGTATTGCATTGTATCATATCACCTGGTACCTTATTGTATTGCAGAGTGTCATGTTATACTGTATGTTATTTGCTTACTGAAATGGATCATGTTATATTATAGTGCATTTTACTGTATTGTAGTGCATCATTTTAAATTGCATTATAGTATATTACTGTGAATCACGCCATACTCCAGTAAATAATTTTGTATTGTATCAAATTGTATTTTACTGCAGTGTATCATATTGTATTACAGTGAATAACATTGAATTGCAATGAATCATACTGTATTGCATTGAATTGTAGTGTACATCGTATTGTATCAGTGTGTTGATTTGCAGTGCACCATACTGTACCGCTGTGTATTGCCTTGTATAACAGTGCATTGTATTGCAGAGTATTGTATTGCAGTCAATTATCAATTATACTGTATTGCAGTGTGTTGTGTATTATATTGTATTGCAATTGTAGTGCATCATATTGTTTTGCAGGGAATCACATTGTATTGTATGGCAGGGTGTCATTTTGTGTTGCAGTGTACTGTATTGCTTTGCGCTTTATTGTATTGCAGTGAATTGTATTGTATTGGTGTGTATTGTATGGTATTATAGTGAATCGATTTGAATTGCAGTGAACCATGCTGCTTTGCGGGGTATTGTCTTGTATTGCAGAGCATCATATTACAGTGTATTGTATTGTATTTCAGTGAATCCATTTGTATTGCAGTGTGTTGTATTGCATTGTATTGTATTGTATGGCATTGTATGGCAGTGTATTGTATTGCAGTGAATAATTTTGTATTGCATTGTATTGTATTGTATTGTTGAAGTTTATTGTCATGTGCACAGAGTACAGTACAATGAAATTCTTACTTGAACACCCTCTTCACAGATAGAACAAAGACATGAAAGACAACACAATGCAGCAACAGTAACTAGTCATGGGTTGAGTTGTATAAATACAGTAAGTGACAGTGCCGTGTAAAGTGACAGTGCAGTGTAAGTGTATTGTATTGCAGTGAATAATTTTGTATTGCAGTGTATTGTATGGTATTACAGTGAATCAGTTTGAATCACAGTGAATCGTGCTGTATTGTAGGGAATTCTATTGTATTGCAGTGCATCATATTGCGGTGTATTGTACTGTATTGCAGTGAAAAAAAAGTTTCACTCTTTTTTCTCATGGCCTTTATCTCACACATTTTCTCTTCCTCTCTGTATCTTTTCTTTTCTTTTCTCTCTTTCTCTCTCACACACATACACAACACACATCCACTCACTCTCATTCTCTCACATACACATTTTTTCTCTTCTTTCTTTCTCTCTCTCTCTCTCTCTCTCACACACACACACACACATTTATACATAGTTTTCTCTCATTCATACACTCTCTCCCTTTTATCTTCCTTGTACAAAACTCTTACACACACATAGTTTCGCTCATTCACCTGCACACACACACTCCTTTTCTTTACCACATACAAATTTCTCCCTCTCGCAGTTTCTCTTTCATTCACACACACCCTTTCTTTTCTCTTCCTCATACAATCTCTCTCTCTCTTTCACAGACACATTTAATTTTTCCCACTCAGTTAGTTTTACACGTACATAGTGTTTCTCTCATTCACACACACACACACACACACACACACACACACACCTTTTGTCTTCCTCATACAAATCTCTCTCTCTCTTTTTCTCTTCCTTGTACAACCTCTCTCTGTCATTTAATTTATCTCACTCATACACACACTCCTTTTCTTTCTCATACAAACCTCCCTCTCTCTCTCAGACATACATATATACACGTAGTTTTACACATACAAATGTACAGTGTTTCTCTCATTCACACACACACCTTTTCTCTTCCTCATACAAATCTCTCTCTCTCTCTCTCACACACACACACACACACACTTGCTCTATCTCACACACACACACACTCACACACACACACACACACTCTCCCCTCCTGACGTCGTTTCCTTCCAACATGGCGCAGGCAGGTGTCTGATGGCTGATCTGAGAGCTGTTCTCCCGCAGGCCCTTCAGCAGGACCCCCGAGCCCCTCCGCCCGAGACATGCACGAGGGCAAGAAGACCAAGAATATGTTCCTCACGCGCGCTCTGGAGAAGATCCTGGCCGACAAGGAGGTGAAGAAGGCGCATCACTCGCAACTGCGCAAAGCCTGCGAGGTGGCGCTGGGTGAGTGTCTGCCTGTCTTTCACCTCCTCCATCCCTCCATCCGAGCTCCCTCCACCTCCCTCAAAAACCCCGTTCTCCACCAAACTCCTCTTTCTCTCCACCCAGCCCCGAACAACCCCCTCGAACCCCACAAACCGCCCTTTTCTCGACTAACAGCCCTCGCTTCGGGTCGAGGAAGTGCCCTTTGTGCCTCTAAAGGTCTTTAATGTCCTCCAAAGTCGAATTTACTGTACAACGAGACGTTTATTTGTGTGTTTAGGTCCTTTTTTGGGCTGTGTTTGGGTGCTCCTCCTATTGCTAGCTTTGTTGTTATGGAGGCAGTGTCTGCATAAAAAACAACAAATACACCTTTCTTATGGTTTCAAACCTCGTGTTTTGGTTTCTAAATCAGATCCTAAGAGTTTATCAAAGCCTTCTGGGTGTGTATAAACATTAGTTGTTTTTAAAAACAAGAAATGGCTCGTTTTTGGAGAGTTAGCACGGATGGCTAGCTGTGGATTAGGGAATATGAGTTTAGACTGCAGATTAGAAAACGACAGCTTTGGCCACGCGGTTCTCTCGGCTCAGAAATGCAGCAGAGTGGACAGGATCACGACAAGGAAGTGCAGCAGGAGCTTTAACACCATGTAAGCCGGGACAGAAGAGCTTCAGGACGGGCTGAGTCCGTTTGGACGCAGCCTCAGCCCTCAACCACACAAACGGATGGTTCTGAAATACAGAGGGGGACGTTCCATTCAGAAACCGCTTGTTCCCTCCGCACTACCCCTTAGGAAGTCTACTCACTGCTGGTCGTGGCTACGCCCTAGTTTTTCTTCTATACAGCTCTATTTTCTTTTCCCTACTCCACTGAGAAGTGTTACTACCTAGGCCCTATGTGCTACTCACTCTCCCTACTGTCTGCTTCAAACGCCCTACACCCTATGAGTTGCCTTTATAGTCAAAATAATAAAGGACAGTGCACTTCAGTGTACACAAAACATCTGCTTTGACGAGTTTATGGTGAACTATAGATACATTTGATTGACTATCTGAAATTCAGTTAACACAACAAACCTGATACGTGCAGCTGCTTTGTCTAATTCTGTGTTCATTCACATGGCTTGGTTTGCTTGAAAACTTGTTTGTCATTCTGATTAAAATCATTGCGATTGAAGATTCCAGTTTAGATGTTTACATGAGATGCAACTGGAACAGGTGTATGAAGTGCTCATTTTCCTGATGGACTTTGTTTAGCATGTATTTTCCTGGATCAATGCGGGTCTTCACACTTCTTGATATGTCGGAAAGTAGAAAGTTGGTTGGATCGGATGCACTGCTGGTGTTGCAGAATATAGCTTTGGCGTCCAAGGCCTCCTGAGTTTTGGTTTGATTTTTTGGTGGTTCAGTTTGTCCTGCCTTCATTCCTTTTCATAATTGAAAAGTTCATTATTTCTTACTTTTGGTCCATTTAGTCATCCAATAATGTTCAGTTCTTTCAGAGTTAAACACCACCCTCCATGTACGTCACTGTACATTCAAATTAGTGTATAGAAATAGCGGTTGAACTGTTTACATGAAAACATTTTTCTTTGGGTGGATTTTTCTTTCTATTAGGCTCCATGTAAACACAGCCAGTGTGCTCTATAAGGACTCTCGAGCCTTCCAACGTGGTTTTGCATTGAAGAGTTCAGGGTGTCTACGCTAGAAATGCCAAGTCGTGCCAAAATGTAAACAAACTATGGATGGGGTTGGGTATCGTTTCATGTGTATCAGTTCCGATTACGGTGTTTTTCGAGTTCATGAAGGTAATAACAAAGCAGACAAATGTTTCCAAAACAAAACATTCCTTTATTTGGAACATTCAGAATATACAAACATTCTTAATTCTCAACATTTTGAGGGTGATAACAAAAACGGTAAATAGCTGCAATAATACGTTGTATGAACTGCAATAATACGTTGCATGCATCTGAAACAAGTCCTGGCAGATCTGTAGTGTTTAGGAATCAGTAAGTCGAGCACAAATAGAATACAAAAACACCTGGTACTGGGTATTTTCCCATCAGTCCTAATCTGGAACGTTTAGGTTGCCAAACTTAACTATGGACCATTACACAATATTTATAACTATAAATTGGGAGGGTGTGTTATCTTCACTGGAAATCGATTTTTCAAAATCAGGATATATTCGCTGCACTTTTTGCATGGCAAACAAAACGCTATGTTTGTATCTTACAGGAAATTATGAAATTACTCGGTAATTCTATTATTATTATTATTATTATTATTAATCTTCCAGCACTCTAACTTTCCATAAAACTTATGTTTGTGTAATATCCTTAGAATAATGGGTAATATAACTCATGGACTGGTTTTTATTTATTTTTGACCAGTTGAAGTGTGTTTCGATGAAAGATGGTTGGCTTTCGCATTTTTAATTGGTCGAGTGCAACACAAGGTGTTGAGGATTGCTGCCAACACTTTTTGGAGGAAAAAAGCACTGTAAGTAATGTCAGGATAAAAGTTTCCAATAATTGGTCTCTTGAGTTGGTTTAGAACAGCACTACAAAATGAATACAAAGAGCTTTCTCACTACGTAGGCTGTATTCGTTTGGAGTGCACTGCCAGACTTTACTATTATCCTGTCAGACTTGGCCAGACTTGGTTTCACGTTCAGGCAACACTGAGACTGCTGAGGTCCTTGGCGTGTATTTTCTGGGGACTAACGATAACGTATCACTCCACAAGTCACAGGCCGGTTAATCATTGATATTCAGGTTCATTGTAATGAAGAATAACCCAAGTAGACAGTCATCCCAGGTGAGTCCAGTTCCATCAATGAGGATAGCTCCAATATGGAAAAAAACTCCTATTGCTTCCTGACCACATGCTGCTTTTGCCACCTTGTGTTCTCACAGCATGGCAGTGAATGAATGAAAGAGATAAAGCTGCACTGCAGTGAACCAGGGCTATATTATTTATACACACAAACATATAGTTTATAATTTTGGATAGTTCTTTTTATTCTGAGATATAGTTTTATAGGTTATGCTGATTTTACTTTCTTATTTTGTTCTGTCCACTATTGTGACAATGCAAATTTCCAACCTGGCAAACTAATAAAGGGTTATCTTTTTTATCGTCTATTTAATTTGTGTGACCAGAGATTTAGTTCTGTTTTCTGGTTCACACCACTGGAGTCTTCGCTGGGATTTTCCACTGTGACCTCAGCTGTAAATCTGCATATTGTTGGTGAATTAGAGGTTTGACCTTTCTCTGCTTTGGAAAAAAAGTGTTGTTCTCTGTACCTTGGACTAGGAGGTGGGTGATATAATGATATATCTGTGCCTGGTGAGGGTTAACCAGGTTAACAGGTTATAGCAAATATCTGTTACATGTTATGTCCTACATTTACGTTCTTGCATATTTTCCAGAGCAACTTATGTCTGCACATCGTACATCTGCACACCTTCACACACACCATAGTACATCTGCACATCTTCACACACCATCGTACATCTGCACACCTTCACACACACCATCGTACATCTGCACACCTTCACACACACCATCGTACATCTGCACATCCTCACACACACACCATCGTACATCTGCACATCCTCACACACACACACCATCGTACATCTGCACATCCTCACACACACACACCATCGTACATCTGCACATCCTCACACACACACACCATCGTACATCTGCACATCCTCACACACACAC
>JBBJLR010020424.1:0-13181 GCA_037577145.1 Brachypetersius gabonensis
GGCCAAATGACCTTATAGTTTTAAGAATGTAATTTCTGTTTCAGGAAATGAGCCAAACCAACAGAGAAAAACTGTAACAGGCTGAAATGGATTAGAATATCACAATGTGCAGATGTGTTTTTGCCAAGCAGCGTTTCAGTGTAGGAAATTCTAAATGTAAAAGTACCCATTCTGTCATACGTGAACACACCACAGCACACGGTGTGAACAGCACAAAATTCTTCTTCTGCATTAAACCCATTCACCAAGAGAAGTAGCAGGCAGCCAGGAACACAGCATCAGGATACTCTAGCAGTCTTGGGATTTGAACCCACAACTTCCTGATCACAGGGCAAATATCCAAACCACTGCTGCTAAATACATTTGCGATAACGTATTTCCCCACAACCTGTTTCTCGCTCATTCGTAACAACATTGGTAATCACTTTCTATCAAATCTGTTGAACTTTACAACCTAAAACAACCAATGGTGAGCTAGAGTTCAGAAATGCCTGCAAGCAACGAGCGACTGGCTGAGTAACTAGAGGTAAAAAGTTGCTGCAGTTGTGAACTCCGTGTTAGACACTGTGCTGTCATCAGTTACTTTGCTTGTTAGATGAGAGAACCAGAAAGAAATCTGTCCTGAGTCCTGAGTCCTGAGTTTTTCTGTTTACCTTTGACTGTTTCAACAGTTGTTCGGTAAGACTTCAATTACTTTTGAAATGTACCAAGAGGGGACTGAGATTCAGTCAAAGACATAGTAATAAAATTCATGAAGTCCCAACACCTAAAAAAAAGCACTGGAGTAGACTAAATCAATCTGTCTACATGCAGTAGCCCAAACTCATTGACAACCATGATTTAACACACTGTTGTAACTTGCTTGACTAGAAAGTCAGTTTAACTGTTGCTGCCAGTATTTTCCTTATGTTTTTGGGCTCAGAACATTGTTTCTGTATTCAAGACTGCATTTTCTTAACCTTCACAACTAAGACTGGCCTTTTAAAGCTGCCTAAAAAAGATATTCAATTTATTTCATTTCAGTTTCATTTATATAGCGCTTTCACAACCAATGCTGTCACAAAGCAGCTTTACAGAATTCGGGTCCGAGCATCTAGCGAGCAAGACAAGTGCAACAGAAGCTGGAGGAAGAAACCTCAGGAGGAACCAAGACTCAAAATGGGAACCCATCTTTCTCTGGTCGACCCAGAGAGAGAGAAAATGTCTCTATTTGGAAAACTAACAAAAGTGTTTAGTTTAATCACTGTTGGAAACAGTGGCTGTAGTCCACAGCAACAGGAACAACAATCTTGCCTGGAGCTTTGAACTCCAGTTGCCCTTGGATGGGGGAGGAGCACGAAAGTAGCCAAAAAAACTTGGGCAAGGGGCTGCAGCGGCTACAGCCCCGGGAAGAGGTGAGGAGCCGCGGTCCAGCTGATCAGTCGGGCTAAACGGATGCGCAATGGTTAACCTCTGAGAGAACAGAGTTAGTTAGGATTGTGTTTACAGGGTAAACACTGTAAACTGAAATTGTGAACTTACACAGAACTATCACTTTATTTAGTTTAATGTAATTAAATTATTTGACCTTCTAATGCTCCTTTAGGGTTGATATAATGGATAATGAGCCCCAAACCTCACCTGGACCACCCACCCCTCTTTCCTCAACAAAAAGTCACAGCAGTGCCTTCACTTTTCAGATGACCAAAGCAAACGTCCCTCCCCCCATCCTCGCAGTGTTCTATAGGGGCAGTATAAAGAGTATTCTGAACAGGTGCACCTCTGTTTGGCACAGCAGTGCCAGAGCTGCACACCAAAAGAGGCTGCAGCGGATTCTTAAAACAGCTTGTAACATCATCGGGCATTTCTTCCCACACCACAGGACATCTTCCACACACAATGCATCAGAAAGGCCTCGTGCATTGTGCATGACTCCTCCAACTCCTCACACGGACTTTCACTCTGATCCTATCCGGCAAATGCTATGGCAGCATTAAAGCCTGATCAACCAGACTGTGTAAGAGCTTTTTCCCATAAGCCACCAGACACTGCCTGCCCTCCACTCCCGCACACAGACATCTGAACTGTGAACTGACTCTCCTTTGCACCTCTGTACTGTACTGTACACATTACACTCTTTTATGATGCACATGTATTTACACACACAACATGCACAGAACAAAACCAGTTGATTTTAGAGTGGATTAGTTTTAATAGTATTTAGAAATAATGACGGTTACATGAACTACCTCACATACCATGAAGAGTGTGTGAATATGTGTCTCTGCCTCAGGTTATCTTTCTCAATTTAATGAATTTTAATCTGTTGCAAAAAGGCTACTTCACTCTTTCACACCTCAGAATGTGTGATGATGGACCCACCTGAAGGTTTTTGGGGTTAATAGCTTGCGAGCTGCTGGCCATTACACTTAAATATCAAAGTTTTACTTTCAAAGGCAACCTAAAATAGATTAAAACAGTATAGATTTGTTATGCCTTTGCCCGCAGTACATGGATTTTTGCTAATTCCTGTCTGTTAAATTCCGGAGTTCCAGAGAGTTCCAGTTCTTGGTGGACACATGTTTTCCTTTTGAAAAAGGTTCTCTGCTTGGGTAGATGTTGTATTGGGTAGAACAGGTATTCACATGTTGACTGAGCTAAATGACGTTCTGTCCTGTTGCTTTGTTATACCTGCTGTTTTTTGCCCTGGCTGCACTTATGTAGTCTTGTGTTTGTTTCTTTTTGTTTCAGTGTTTCCATGTTTTTTTGTTTTTGTGCACCACAGTCCTGGTGGAACGTTGTTTGGTTTCACTGTGTTCTGTATATCTGGCTGAAATGAAAATAAACCTACTGACTTGACTTGATCTGCTGATCCGACTTGTGGAAGAGTGTGTTTTCCTACAGCAGCAGAATAACTCACAGTCTTGTCAACTTGTCCAAAACTTTGGGGCTGACTGTTTGATTCCAAAGTTATTAAACCAGCAGAATCAGTTCCTTGGATTTGGAATGAACAGGATGCCTAGGTCTTGTTCATACCAGCCTAGTAACAAACATACATGCATACTCTCAACCATTTATCTACACAGGTCAAGCATGAGCACAGTCTTGGCTATGTGTGTGTGTGTGTGTGTGTGTGTGTGTGTGTGTGTGTGTGTGGTTACGTTTGTTTGAATGTACAAAAAGTGCATTTTTTGTGGCCTTTTGTGTGCATTTATTTGAAATTCTTTTACCAATTAAAAATTTGAATACTACCTCTCCTTTATGTAAGACTATTTAGGATTCAATCACAATTAAGTGGTTCTATTTGTAACAATCATTCAAAATCACAGTTGCTGACAACAGAATAGATGTGTCACACGCACCAGTCATGTGACACGGACAAGGTCCCGGAAGTGACGTTGTCACAGCGTATATAAAGCAGAAGAAGGTAACACACAGCACTCAGACTCTCAATGCCAGTCCGACTCCAGTCTGAATGTACTGGTACCATTAGTACTCTGGTCTCTTCTCCTCTCTTTATATACTTGCTGTATGTGTTAGATCGGTGGTTCCCAGTGGGAATCTTTACCCTCTTGTGGAGCGCTCTTATATCAAGGTGCGTGGATTACAGACTCTTTCATGTGCTAACTGGGCTAACTGTGGTTAAGGTACATTCTCTTCTTGCCTTCGTGACAAGATGGGTTTTGATCTTTGCCTTCATAAACAATGTTGGACACTGTGATGCAAGTTTTGTCTCTACGGAAAACCATGTACTGTATCTCTGATCATTTGAACACAACAACCTCAGTGTGTGAAACTTTCTTTCAGTGTGTGAAACTTTTTTACTCAACTGCCCAAAAGAAATGGTCCAAAACAGCTTATTAAAGGTTTTAGCATTTAAAGAAAACAGTGCTGTTTCTTCTCTGGAAAAATCACCTTCTCACACCAAACCACTGTCATCCAGGTTACATTCTTCACATCATTTATTCAGACTCAAGACGTGACTCACAACAATAAAGGCTTGAGACTCGACTCTGACTCACATCACTCAGATTTACATTAAAAGGAAACAATGTTTTTGCCGTCTCTTGTGAAGTTAACATTTTTATTTTCTGGAAAATAATGATTAAATTTCCTGTGAAATGATATATCACCCTCTCCAGCCATTTCCACCTCCAGTTATCACAGTAATAAAAACTGGAGGCAGGGGTGAGGAGGGTGCATTTCAGGATTATTTAAAATGCTAAAAAATAATTTGGTAAAAAAAAAATCGGAGGAGTTAAGACTTGTAGAAGTTAAGACTTGATGTTCAGTCTATGTGGAGTCTGTATATTTATTTTAAGTTAATTTGGTTTTATTTTGAATCTGCAGTAGGCAGGCACTTTCTTTAGCTTCCCCTGCAAACTGCTTTTATGGGTCTGATGCTAACACACACTCTGTGTATACAGAGGGGTTGGCTAGAACAATGCCACATCCCAACGTCCTGATTGGTTACTGTTCAGCCTGTCCAAGGTGAGCAGGATGTGCATCGCCAGTTTGATGTGTCAGCTATGTCTTCATATTGTCATCTCTCCTCTCATTATAGAGTAAATCAATGACATCACTGTGCGCGCTGTGTATATGCCTTAAAATGTCCACACCTACCTGCATCCTAAGGACTACTAATAATTTTTTTTTTGATCAAATTTTTATTTTATTATAAGTGTTTAAACAGTAGGTGCAATACAGTCATATACAGTTAGGATATAAGATTACAAAAATACAACAATATATACATATATATACATACACCTATACATTTTAATAGCAATTTAACACCAGCCCCAAACCACCCCCCACACCACACCAACTACCCAATGGGGACCCACACATCATACCACCTACCCCGGATCTCTCCCCTTCCCAACATATATAACACATAAGTACAATACAGACATTACCCGAAACATTAATGCTGCACTTTTTCGCTAACCAAAGTGTAGGCTGCATCCCAAGCATGGAAGGTTTTCAGGCTGGCTGCATGCATCCGAGCCACTGATCTCTCCATCATAACTGTATCTAGCAAAGAGTGCCCATTGTTTCCATGATAAAGTGTGGGGCGGTTGCCATCTCAGGGCCAACATTTTCTTCACTACAGTTAGACCAGCCCATAGTATACGCCTTTGCTGAGTAGAAAGTTCTAGGTTGGAGTCATCATTCAGCAAAAGTAGAGCATCAAGCATGTCACTCAAGGTAACAAAGACCCGCCCCCAGAAAGCGAATACACTTCGGACATTCCCAATACATGTGTATAAATGATCCTGTCACCTGGAGTGTGCATAAGTCACAATTAGGAGATGTGGTAAGTTTCATGGCATAGCGTTTCCTGGGAGTTAGGTACACTCTGTGTATGAATTAAAAATGAATTAATTTATGATCAGGGTTTTTAGAGGTATCGTCTAGATTGTTCCATACTGTGTCCCAGCATATCTCATCCACTGCGATGGAGGACAGGTCTCTGCACCACACACCCTCTACCGGGTGCGGCGCGTGAGACTCAATTAAATTAAGGACTACTATTACAATTACCAAGAGAGCTCTGGCCTGTGTAGCACAATGTGTAGTTTTGCATTTTCACCTATGGGGGCAGTATTTATTCCTCTCCAGATTGTTTACATGTTGGACATCTTGTTTTGTAGTTCTACATTGAAAACATTGTAGTTCTACATTGAAAACAAAAACAAATTTTTTTCTGTGCTAAAACTTACAATTGACATTATTGTTTAAAACATCCTCCTGATACAGCATCGTTGTCTTTGTGTTAGTCAGGATTTCGGCTGAAATTGCTCCAATGAGCAGAAAAATGGCACAGCCTGGCACAACAAACGCCCACAAAACACCTGATCTGTGTCGACGAGTTCACAGAATTACAGAAGACCACTCACTCCAGAATTGCTGCTTATCAAACTGCTAAAAAACTACAAATGTTGTAGATTCAGACTAAATCTGTTGTCACTTAAATGGACTCCTTACTTCAAAAAGGGATTTAGTGAAGCATAAAGCATAGTTTCATTAATTCCCTTAAGCATGTTCAGCATCCTGCTAAGACAAAAGATTTTAATGTATGAATGCCCTAGAGATTTTAATGGATGCTCTTCCATCACATCTTTCTTGTCATCATTTGCAATTACTTTCATAACAGCCAACAGGCTCCCGCATGACCTCTTTTAATCCACCGTTGCACTCACCCTGAACTCCTTTATTCTCCTCCAGACATGTTCTTGCATATGAAGCTATTGGGAGTGCTTGTTCTCCCATTCGACATCCAGCCTTTGAATGGCGAAATCAGTAATTGGACAGATCTTTTTCGGTCATTTTCTTGGTGTCTTACAGATCATTGGACTGTTTGATTGAAGTACATCTGTTAATGTCACTTATAAACTTGCACTGAGTGGAAATTAAAATATTGCAATGAACCCGAGGAGTTGAAAGGGGAAATTCTGATACATTTTTTTAACCCTGTGAACTCTTGGTCATTTTATGTATCGGTTTGCTCTGTGGGAAGTAACATATAAATCATCTTGTATAATCTCAATAACCAGTCTCCCATGTTGCTCCTCATTTATCTGTTTCATTCAAAAAAGAAGCTCAATCTTACACAACACTGTTAATTCCCTTAGAACTGCTATATCATCCTGCTAAAAGAGGACTGAGTGATCAGACTTTAATCTGTTCTAAATGGGTCTTGCATGCCTATATTATAATGCAGATAAGTCCCGTCTGGACATAATCCTGAGACTAAAGACACAGGAAATGAGCATGTATAAATCAGATTTAAGCAATAGTCATTGAAAGTGGCTAGTATCTGAATTTTATTCAAAATGCGCAGGCACAACTACTCAGTGTCCTGTCTTTATATTTTACAGTTTTTAAACTTACAACAGTAATTCAAATAACATTTGTTATTAGTAAGCTGTGCCCTCTCCAGCCATTAGGGGTTAAGTGAACTATTTCTACGTTTCTGCTGCCTACAGCTCTTTGTTTCAGCCGCTTGCATGCTGCTAATGATTATGTAGCTAGTAGCAGTGGCCAACTCTTTGTTTATACCTGTGTCCAGCTAATCCCGCTGAGGTAAGATGTGATAAAGAGCAGCGTGATCATCTCAGATATTTCCTCAGAGATATAGAGGGGAAAGACGCCGACGCCATGACAGCATGTAACGTCATCCAATGTGTGACCACAAACCTCAAAACAAGGCACCCGGATGCTTTCATCCTGATATCTGGGGATGGCACCAGGACACTGAGCACCTTTACATAGCTTGAGGCTTGTCTAACCAGAGTAAACAAGACACTGGATTTGCAGTATGCTAAGGTCAAAGACGTTAACCTCACCTCAGGAGAGATCCAATCTCAACTTGATACCCCTCTTACCCACCTCCTGTCTATCACTAGTAAAGAGGACAGTGGCAGGACAGTGGAGTGGTCAGAGAAGGCCAGTGCAGTCCAACAGGAATATCTATAGACTGGGAGACTCATGGCATCGACATTGTTAGCCTCACAGACTGTGTCACTTCTATGTTCACAACACACTTCCCTAACAACAAGCCATGTGTCACCAAAGACATCAAAACCATACTGAATGATGAAAGGAGGAAACATTAAGATCAGGTGACAGGGTGACACGGACTATCCATCACCGATGATCAAGTTCTCACTTGAACTATAGTCCTGGAAAACCTAAAAGGACCACTGTAATTTGGTTTTAAATCAGCATCTCTATGAGTGTGGCAACCATTCCATGCCAGTGTCTGTTAAATTCCTACACAAGCATCTCATTCTGCTTTATGAGGGACTGATTATTGATCACCTGAATCACACCTTACTTAATGAGGAAAAATATAAACACACTGCTGTAATCAGCACTCTCCTCTCGCAATGTGATCAGTTGGATGGCAAAACACTACTAGAAGTTCCTCAAAGGTAATTATTGACATTTTGTTTGAGTGAACAAGAGATATTTTTCTTTGAATTATTCAAGTTCTGTAAGGACAATGTTGATCACCCACTCCACAAAGTTGTGGTCAAACCCAGAAGTATTTTAACCACAGACTCACCAGCATAAAGTGCTCAACTGAATGCCACAGAAAATCTACAATAACACCAGACTCTACAACTCCCTGCTCTGACACACTCACACACTAATCTATGCGATCTGCTGCTGCCCAGATGTAGAATATCACTACTTATGTCACTATTATGTGCATTCACATACTGGGTATAGAGTGCAACTCAAAACCACTATTTGTGTTACTAATGAACTAATTTTATTTATTGATTTAAAGTATTCATATCCGCTTCTCTTACCATCCACAGCATATTTTTTCATAGCATAATATATAGTACTAAGTATTTTCTGGGTATTTCTGACAAGTTTATTTTGCCTTTTATTTGACATACTGTATTTTATACTGTTCGTGTCTGTGGAGTTGTAGCATAAGTCATTTCCTCTGGGATCCTGATCCTGATAACAGTTTAACCGCATGAATTTACACTTGAGGGTCAAATTAAAATCTGGTCCCCAGGGATGTGTAATACGCAAAGCAGAAGAAACTAATGCCAGAAGATGGACTGGGGAGCAACAGTGCCTGCATTAAATGGTGGCAGTCTAGAGGGCAGTGTATCCCATAATCAGAACAACGGGTAGATGCTTCATCACGTACTGGTGGTTTCAGTTGTTGAATGTGGAGACAAAGGCATTTACACTGAGAAAAATGCATCTCAGACCACTTCCTGAAGTGGTCCGAGCAATCAAATTTGAATTTGTTTGAAATGCATCTTGGGGGCTTTTAGACCAGTATGCAAATAAGACCTGGATATAAACCCAATTCCCAAGATGCAAGATGCTCTCAGAGTTTTCTCAATTATTAGAGAGTGATTATTATAGAGTGATTTTTATTACTGCTGTTGCTCACAGTTTGCTCATTACAGATCTGGACCTAGATTCAAGAAAGAGTTCGCACAGTCCGACACAGTATATCTGTATATTAAACATATCTATCAATTAATAACACAGGTCAACAGGTCAAAATCATCAGAGATACATTCATGTGGGATTTGTAGTGTTTTTCATGCTGATTTCAAATCTGTGTTTAGTTTTTTTCCGCACGTACAGTTTTTGCTAGTTCTATAGTGCATGATGCTTTGTATCATTAGCATATAATAATCATATACTAAGCGGTTTTGAAGAAACAGTGGTAGCTGACTGACACTGATCATTATATCTATGCCACAGTGTGGCCTGTCTGACTTCACACTGAAAATATTGAAACAGTTACTTGATTGGTGCCTGCGGTTTAATAAATGTCGTATGTAAGTCTATTGCAAATTACTCATCACTCAAAAAGTTGATGTGACTGAAAAAAACTAAAAGCAGATCTGAAATCAGCATGAAAAATGGGTTTAGAAAAGTGTGTTGTGGTTTCTGGTAATTACACAAAAAAAATGTTGACCTATGTTACTGCTGAACCCAGTCAAACTGTAAGATTAATATATATATATATTGAATTACAAATAAACCTGAAAAACTGAAAAGAGCAAATAAACCTATAAGGAGCTGAGTTTGGAGGATGTTGCCTGTTTGTGTCCCCTTCGATGAGATCAGCTTTTTGCAGATGACTCATGAGCAAAGCCGCTCCGTCAGAGTGAATCTGGACGCCCCCCCAAAAAAAGCGGTGTAATGATGACAGGAGAGAGGACACAACTGCAGTAAAGCATTTCATAAAAAGAGTTTTATGAAGAGTTTGAAGAGTCATTCTAACCAAAATCACTGGCAAACCATGAGAACATAGATGATCCAAAGTCGTAACAAAATCCAAGCAGCATGTGATCCAATAAGAGCAAGGGCAAAGTCATCAGACGCAGGGCTAAGGGCAGCAGTCAAAGTACAAAATAGTAAGAAGAAACTACCAGAATACAGAACACTCAGTACACCATAAAAAACAATACTTCAGAATGATACTTTCTATGCTGAAATAGAAATTTCCATAGCTCCCCTAGCAGCTGGGAGGGTGAACTGTGGCTCAGGTTGCCACATGCAGTAGTTAAATACAGTGCAGCCTTTTACAACCACTCACCCGATCAATATGCATCCAGAGTCCTCAGCCCAGCCCGCGCGAGCCTTTCTAGCCGTCCTTGCTGTTCCCTGCATATTCTCTGAAATATCAATACATTTTGATGCAGTTTTGAAAATGCCAGAAGGTCAATGTGTGACTGACAGTAGTGGGAAGCCCCAGTCCACTTCCTGCTAAATCTATTCCTTTTTTCCTCCCCACCCCTCACCCTCATCAATGATGTGGTGGACTCGCTTGACAGTTTCTGAGAAAGCTGTGAGCAAAATATAGGCTGCACCGATGTACTGGAGTGAAAAAAGAACAACAGCAAGTCACTGCCACCATAGATTATAGAATCAATGGTGTTAGGGTCTGCAGGGCTGTTACCAATGGAAAAATAGAACAGCAACTGGGAATAAATTGTTGTAGTTTTGCAGAAAGTTTTATTTCACACCTTATTACATTGATATTGTTCAAGTAAAGCGTGTCAGGTCATGGTAAAGAGACATTTAGCTGGTATTGGGATGTACATTTATGATCTTATTGAAGAACTTTTTTCTTAATAGTCCTTTAGTTTTAAATACCACAGATAATGCTACATGTTTAACCATATTTTACTCTCACAAATACAATGTGAATTAACCAGTTGTGGGAATTTAATAACATGAAAATAATTCAGATCTATCCTTTATGTCCTTTAGTCTTTAGACAGATGTTATAAAGTGTCAGCATTGAACATAAAAAAGAGAAGGAAAAAAGACATCGAGCCAGAAAGGGGTTTTTAAAAGAAAGAGAGAGAGAGAGAGAGAAAGAGAGAGAGACAGACAGAGAAAGAGAGACTGAATGAGACAGAGAGAGAGAGAGAGACAGAGAGAGAGAGAGGAAAAGAGAGAGAGAGGTTTCACTGTGCTGACACTGTGAGCTCGCTGTGTTTGGCAGCTGTGCAGTACTGTGGTGTTGTCTACGACAGTCAACTCGCACATACTTGGTATTGAATTTGTGTGTGTGTGTGTGTGTGTGTGTGTGTGTCTGTGTGTGTGTGTGTGTGTGTGTGTGTGTGTGTGTGTGTGTGTGTATTCTGTTTATATGAAGGAAATGAGATTTTCTGTATTTATATAGATGTTTGGTTGTGTTTCTTGGTTTGGTGATGTTCTTCTTTTAGAAGTTTAAATGACTCTACACTGAGTTGAGTGAGGGAATATTTGTTCTAGTAATGTGGCTTAAAAACAAGAATATGCGTCACTGTGTGGATATTTGTGTAGGTTTTGGGACATTTTTTGGAAAAATGTAGGAAAATCAGAAAAACAAGATCAACAATATTCTTACTTAAGTACTTGTAACAAAAGCTCTGTGTTTCATTTTTGAGTAACTGAGGTTTAAATTGGCGTTAAAAGGATAATAGTGTCTGTCAAATGGAGAAGTATACACCTCAGTCATTTTTTGTTCAGGGAAGATTGGCATTTTTGTTATTTTTCATAGCCACTTTAACATAGAAAAATAAAATAAAAAGCCGGGAGCAAAGAT
Organism: Brachypetersius gabonensis; assembly: GCA_037577145.1. Lineage (NCBI taxonomy): Eukaryota > Metazoa > Chordata > Actinopteri > Characiformes > Alestidae > Brachypetersius > Brachypetersius gabonensis. The sequence continues at coordinate 11,573 of JBBJLR010020424.1, forward strand.
ACAACGAATGACCAATGCAACAAAAATGTGACCGAATGTGATACAGTATGATACAAGTACTGAGGATGCAATCTTGAGGGCTCCAGCCCAGTGACTGCAAAAGAGTAAGTTTCAGCCTCAGGCACTCACCTGATGTCAACTGCATGCTAAAATCACCACAGCTCTCAGAATTTCACCTCTCATGAAGAGTATAAACTGGATCTGGCTGTCCACGCTTGTCAGAAGGGGACAACAAGCTAAATTGAAGTAGCAAGAAGTCGTCTCTACACACAAATAAACTTTTCAATGTGAAATACAGGCCTCATAGCTGAACTAGAGAACTACCATACAATACTATTTTAAGAAGTTATTTCTAAAACTCATTTGAAGCTGTAGTCTTGTTTGTTTTGTATTTTTTTCTCATTTTCAGCACCATTTCAATGCAGTGTTGTTATGAAATTCAAGGGGCCGCTGTATTTCCAGGGTAGTCCTAAAGTAACTTCCACTGATACACAAGTCATGGGCACCGGAACCATTATAGCAGGGGGGGACATTATCCTTCAGGATAATTCTTTTCTCCCCCCCACTTTTTGTTTCCCAGACAACAGCTGAGGCTCTGCACGTGCATTTGGTTTGATAAAAGTTTGTTTTTCCCATTAGACCAGAGCAGAGAGTCAAACATAAGTTCTGTTCTGACATCAGACTGTCACGCACACCAGGTCACGTGCAGTCAAAGGGCACCGGAAACGACTGCACGTCAGGTATAAAAGGTGGAAGCAGGTGTTAGTAACTCACACAGACATTGAAGTTGCATGCTTCAGTCCTACGTGTCCCGAAACCCTATCTAGTTGTACTGTGAGTACTCTGGCTCTTCAGGGAAATCCCCTAGTTTTCCCTGTGTGTGTGAGAGAGAACGTGGGCTCGTTTGGTGCGAGCCTCAACTCCGTAAAGGAGCATTCTCAGATCAAAACGCGTGGTAACCCGCTCTCTCGTGCCAGTCACGCTTGGGCTCTTCCGCCATGCAACAAGGTTGTGTTTTGGTTGTCCGGTCGATCATTTCTGCCCACCCGTGACACAGACAGCCTGTGTAGTTCTGCAGGCAGAGGGCCTGAGGCTGTACTTTTCTCTGACTGGAACTCTCTGGGGTTTTTTTAATGATGACTATGATAACTACTCATATTTGTGACATCAATTAGTTTTTGAATGACTTGTTGACTAGTAAAAATTAATTGTTTTACAAACCCTTGAAGCTGTAAATCCTCCACACATAAAGCTCTAAATCCCCCAAATCCTGACACTGAAAGATAAACAGTGTCTTGTGGGTGTGCATGTTCTAACACTCTACATGTGTTTATCCAACACTTACGGGGCAACTCAGACACACTCTCATTACGCTTTGTGTGTGTGTGTATTTGTGTGATTGTGTGCGTATTTGTGTACAGTATGTGTGTGTGTATATGTGTTAGTGTGTCCGTACATTTGAGTGTGCGTCTGTGTGAGTGTGTATATATGTGTGTCTGTACTGTGTGGGTTTGTGTATGTGTTGTGTTTGTGTCCAAACATTTGTGTGTGTGTGTGTGTGTGTGTGTGTGTGTGTGTGTGTGTGTGTGTGTGTGTGTGTGTGTGTGTG
>JBBJLR010020435.1:0-13181 GCA_037577145.1 Brachypetersius gabonensis
TGTGTGTGTGTGTGTGTGTGTGTGTGTGTGTGTGTGTGTGTGTGTGTGTGTGTGTGTGAGAGAGAGAGAGAGAGTTGGGGTTTTATGCGGCTGTCTGAAGAACACGAGACAACAAACCAGCCAGTACTGGAGCTGTCCTTGTCACTATGGCAACCAAATGGTTAGACTGGGAAACAGATTCCAGTGGAAAAGAACTGGAGGCTGTCGATGTTCCTCCATAGCCACTAGTGTAGTAATCACAGCTACAAAAAAGAGAAAAAAAAAGATAATTTTTTACATTTTCAATTTTCAAGAAGTATTCAGCTTCCTAGAGCAGCTTCATGACTCGAAGGGGCCAGCAGTTCACCTACTGGATCGTAAATCAATCTATGACTGAAGCCAAATCTGGGAGCCTGTTTTCCTGCCCAATTTTTCTGCCCAGTTTAGTCAACTCCACTTTAACCCACTAGTTAAGACCCCCCCCAATGCACAATGCCACAAACTGAGAAGGTGTTTCCACCACATATTATCAAAATTTGGTTAACTCAACATCTTTGTACTAGCAACACTTGGAGAAGAACACTAACCACCAATTGTCTTACATCATGATCATGTTCCTGCTGACTAGGTACAACTGGGTACTCCGTGCATAACAATGTTAAAGTGTTTTGCACTATTTAGAACTGTTTCAAAATCACTATTGAATGGGTTTTTAGTGAGTTAGCCTTGCATCTCTACTTCTAACTCCAGACATGTTTTGGTCAACTAAATTGTGTAAATTTGACTTTCAGCAGCCATTGCTTTAAAGACTTTCGATGACAGAATGTAAGAAAGTATAAAATATGGATTTTAGATACAGAAACTAATGACAAAGGAGTACAAATAGGAATACTGGAGTCTTCAGATCATCCCTACTCTGATAGAGATGTAAAGATTTTCAGTAAAACACTCTGGCCCCCAGTGAGGCGGGCAGGTGGTGAATTACACGTCATTAATTTTTAATGACAGGATGGAGGGCTCGCTCTCCGCTGCTGCATTAACAGCTGACCAGCACTGCCCCACCCCAATAACCAGCCCTTCTGCTCTGCACTCACATGTGCATTTGTGTAGGAAGGAAAATGAGAGGAAATACAGTGAATGAAAATCTAATCATTTGATCATCTCAAAATTACCTCCAAATTGGATTAAGATGAACAATCGGTCAGCATGTTTGTGCACTAGTGTGTGCGCATGCGTGTGTGTGTGTGTGTGGGGGGGGGGGGGGGGGGGGTATCGTTCAGTGTGCTTACGTGACTGCCTCCTCACTCTTTCTCCGATTAAAACAGTTTATGCAGAGGGGTCACTGCTGAAAGTGTGTTTCCGTATGTTTTCCCGGAGTGAAGTGCTGATGACTGACAAAGTGGAGCTGCCTGACCTCAGTAACTCTCACTGACCAGCAAAGGACAAGATTTCAGCTCATTGTTCTGTACACTATTGCAGTGGTTCTCTTACGTCTCCCTCTCGCTCCATTGTCTGTCTGTCTGTCTATCTATGTCTATTTGTTTCTGTGTGTACACCTCTCTGTCTGTCTGCCTCTGTGTATATTTCTGTCTATCCATCCATCTATATATTTTGTTTCTGTGCGTGTATGTCTGTCTGCTTCTATATTTCTATCTATCTATCTACCTATAGAGCACCCTTTTAAATATATCTGTCTGATTATCTGTTTGTTTACCTGTCTATATGTCTGTCTGTGTGTCTTTCATTTGTCTGTCTATGTACCTGTTGGTCACCGTCTGAAATGTATATGTCTATCAATCTGTCTGTCTATTTGTCTATCTTTTTGTGTGTCTGTCTTTCTATCTATCTATTGGGCCTTAATATGTTGATCAATCTATTTTTCTGACTGTCTGATGGTCTGTCAGTTGATCTATCTGAGAGAGTTTGAACCAGCCGCACACTTTTTTGCCAGTGGGTTTCAGAATTACAAGGCTAACCTTCCTCTTTCTAAAATCATTACTTCTTAATCAACTACACATTTGTCTCTGGTTCTCATTACGCTGGTCTGTTGCAAATCAGCCCTCTTGATGAGCGCCCAGTTTGAAACCTGTTATCCTGGCTGAGGACAGACAAGTCAAACAGATGACGAATTCAGCCCCAGCATATGCAGCCTGTCGGAGTGTGTTTGTCCCTAAACACGCACGGCTGTAGCACGGCGGACAGCAGTGTAAATACTGCGGGTGTGTTTGGAGCACGGAGCTGTCAGCATGCAGGCAGCTGAGACTGACGGACAGAGTAACACGGGGTGTGGTCCACACACAACTCACACACACAAAGCTCCCAGCCTCACACTCACCCACCCTCCTCTCTCTCTCTCTCACTCACTCAGTCACACTACATGCTCTTGTCTGCCTACCTCCAGCCTTTCCAATACCACTTAGCACCACAAAACACACAAAAGACATGAATATGCAATGAATATGCAAATGTAAAGTTGTCACTATTGTGTATTCCGTTAATCAAGCTATTCTTTTTAAAGGCCAAACAACAAAAATGGACTTAACAATAACCAGCCATGCAGAGACATTTAAAGACCACAGTGTAGATCGATGGGTAGATAGATAGATAGATAGATAGATGGATAGATGGATAGATAGATAGATAGATAGATAGATAGATAGATAGATAGATAGATAGATTGAGTCTAGTATAAAATAATAAATGAAATAAATGGGCATGTCCATGAACAAATATGCATTATGATCGTCCAAACTGCCAACTTCTGATGAGCCTCGAAAGATGTGTCTTTTATTACAGTAATCGTCTCATGCCAGGCTGGGACTATTTAAGGTGCTATTTTAAGGTGATATATTTTATAGAGCGTAAAAAAGGGCTGCTTGTCGATTAAGTAACACTGAGAAAAAATAGGGGCCAATTCTTATTCAGCATAGTACAGAAAGTGTGTGCGTGTGTGTGTGTGTGTGTGTGTGTGTGTGTGTGTGTGTGTAGGGGCGGGTTGTGGGGGAGGCACAGTTGAGGGGGTTTGGGGGGTGGTCCAGGGCTCCAAACCCATCCCCTGCGGAGCTGCCTGCCAAAGCCCACCTCCCTTTGTAAAGACACAAAGACACACAGCAGCCACCCGGCTCAGCAGAGACAGCTCCATTCGAGCCCAGGATCTGGATCCCTTTTCCCCTGAAAGTATGGATTACAGGAAGGCAACAGAAATGTGTGTCCCAAAATAACACAACTGTTTGTGCAGGTATGGGCTAAAGCACAACTTTATAGGTGGGCTGATCAATAGGTGAGGCGAGAAAACCAAGCAGACAGACTGCTTATCCTGCAGAAACAATGCTGATGCCAGTGTGTGCATGCATAAATAATATGAATGCCAAAAGTAGGTCATGTAAAAGAATGGTTTTCCACACATTTAAGACCAATCTGCACATCTGATTGAGGTAGGTGTCTTCAAGAGCAAATGGAAACATTGTGGGGGGAGTAACAAAATATCTATTTCTTTCCATAAGGCCGTGATCTCCAATGCCAGCGGTCACTTTACATACATCCTAAAACTGCAAGAGGGAAGAATCTGGGCAATGCAATCCAATGACATCCATTGCAAGTCATCAAATTTGGCTGATTTCAACAAAGAGGAGGGGCACAGATGACCTACGGGCTATGCAGTTGACCAAATGCACACTACACCTACAGTGCCTCTTCTATTTTTTGGACATTAGTACAAAAAAGAAGACAGAATCAGCAACTGATTTGAACGTGGCACAATGAGAAATCCAGCCAGCACACCAGGATGCAGCAGCACATGCTTTAAGTACAGACCAGCCCATGCAGGCTGCTGCAGCACTGCTGCTCAAAACGCCTGGACAAGCGCGCCCACTGCATTTTAGCCACAAAAGCAAGACAGGATGTGTGAAATGCACTCACGGTGATCCGGGGGATGTTCTTCTTGCCCTGGTATCCAGACATCTTCACCCGATGCTACAAAGGCTTTGTTTCAGGCCAAAAAAAACCGCACACGCTAAGGGCGAAACAATGGAAGAGAGCAAAGCAGAAGAAGCGTCTGAAGGAGGAAAAATGAAGAAAAATGTTGCAGCCACCTCCTCCGGTTTGTCTTTTCTCCTCTGCTGCTAACGCTGGTTCGCCTAGTATCTCCCCGACCTACCCAGACACGGAGAGACGAACAGTGCGCATGCGCACCGCCCCGCCCTGTTACTGCTCCAGCTCAGGCGGGACAGGGAGGGGGGTGGGGGTTGTGGTTGTGGGGGTAGTGTGCGTCCACTGCTGTTCCTCTGCCAGTACCGAGTCACCGAGAGCGGCGCTGTGAGACCAGAATTGGTTTTAATGTGGTTGGGCACTTGAACAGCAAATAGTACCAAGTCCACTGACTGTTTTTGGTGTTTTAAAAGTGATCGGTTTTGGTGTTCTTTTCAGGTCGTTGCACTTTGAGGTGAACTTCTATTACATCTTCAAGATCATATATTTCCCTTGATGCTTTCAAGCTCTACTGGCCACTCGAGTCAAAGTTGCTGGTCGTTCTAATGAACAGTGGGCTTTTACGAAAGGAGGTCAATAAAGGGGTGCGAGTGGGGCAATCAAATCACAAAATTCATGTTTACAGAGCACAACATCCCATCATACTGTCTGAGATCCAACACTCTAAATAATTGGTATGGAACAGCACAGTGTTCCATTATACCTAATATACTGTCTTGTATTACTTAAAAATGTCTCATAATACCTATCACACTGTCCTACAATATCTAATACACTGTCTTATATCTATCACACTGTTACACATTGTCCTATCAAATCCAACACATTTCCATATAATACTTAACACACTTACCTTTAATATCTAACATACTCTGTTATATAATCTAACACCATGTCCTATAACACTTTATACATTATTAAATAATACTTAACACACTTTCCTATGATACCTTACACATTGTCCTATATCATCTAACACCATGTCACATAATACCTAATACACAATTCCAGAATATTTAACATACTGTCTGGTAAAATGTAATACATTGTCCCATGGTAGCTTTTATACTCTCCCATAGGCATTGTCATATAATTCTAAACACACTGCCCTATAGTACCACACTGTGTTATATTATCAAACACGCCTAACACACTGTGCTAAACACACTGACCTACAATATCTAACACACTGTCCAATAATATCTTGAGTAGTATTCCAAAATATGTAACACACTGTACTATATCACTTAATATAGAATATCCAACAAACACTTTGTCCCATAATGCCTTACACATATAATACAGTCCTATAATAAACTATTCCATGATAATTAACACACATAAAATGTTCCATAAAATCCAACACACTGTCCCATATTTTATACACTGCCATGTAATATTTAAGATATTGTCCCATAATACCTAACACATGGTCCCCTAATATCTAAAACCCTTTCCCATAATGTCGAACACACTGTCATATATTACTTAGTACATTGTTCTATAATGCCTAACACTCTGTCTCTTATTATCTAACACACTGTCTCATAATATCTATTAAACTATTCCATAATATTTAACACACCGTCATATTACTTAATACATGAGCGATAGATCCTACACACAGTCCCATAACACCCTATAAGAAAAAAGTATTGATTATTTGCCCTGCAATGCCCTGCATGAACCCTTCCACCATGAATAGATGTTTTCAGCTAAAACCTTTTTAAAAGCATCATAAACTAATGTTTCAGGCATCAGGAAGAGCATTCGTAACCATTTAGTGTAACCATTTAGTTCCAGTCGCCACCACTAAGAGCATTTTCTGTTTCTCTAGAACAAAGTGCGTCACACTAAACCATCTTAAACATTTAATCATGCAGACATTTTGAAAAATCAGCGATATTCCTCTTTAACCCCCTGAAGCAAAGGAATATGTTAAAGGTCCAGAAACTGCTGTAATGTTCCTGTAGACATTATAGAGCTTTAGCTGGGGTGGGGGTTCTGTGGTCATACAGTGCAGCATTCAACAGCATGGTATTGATCTGCTCTCTCATTAAAGGCCATCAGCTGGAGGAAAAAGCATCTCTCCATCCCTCCGAAGAACAGCCAGAGCTTCCTGTTGACCGAGGATGTGACAAGACCTTTATTGTGGTGTGGGTAAAGACTGGATTGAATTGTCTACATTTGCTGGATTATGTGAAGGCTTTCATTCATGTACCATCCAAAAAAACCTCTGTGATTATCCAGGATGCCCAAAGCACATCGATCAGTCAGTGATCGGTTAGGGCTTATCTGCATATTGCAGATTTAGGCACAATCGCCTGCGGAAGCCGATACTGGGACAAAATCTCATTTCAGGCACTGAACACATACAATTTGCTGTTCTTGCTACAAAGTGTAGTTTTTTCACTTAGCTTTTGGCTAGCAGTAGTATGCTCAAATTATTCATAATGAATGTTCTTAAGTTTTCAGTCAGAGACCCCTTCCAGTGGGAAACACATTATATCCAATTCTTTAAAAATAACACCCATTAAGCAGATATAGCTTTGGTGGTATCTAATCAGAACAGGACAGTTAGGGGTGGTTGACGTGATTATATTGTATCATTATTGTAGTAAATGTATAGGCTTTTCTAAAAGCATCGTGAATTTTTTCAGTGCTTGAACTTTAATGACTGCAAGTTTCTTTATAAAGAGACCATCATTTAAACCGCCTTTATTTCTGACTAAAAACATCTTACTGTTGAATAAAAATGACTGAATGGTATTTAATCATCACTTTGTAGCACTTTTTCCGATGCCTGAAGAACAAAATATTGCATCATACATACTGAATAAATGCATCCCTGAAACAAATGTTAGCCAGTGATGAGGGCAGAATATTAACTCTCTCGGGCTCTCTCTCTCTGTAGGTATGTATACTGTATATATATAACATATGGCTGTGTGAAATGTGCCTGTTACTATTGTTTTATACACTAGTGACCATACTTGATTCAGAGTTAAAAAAAAAATGTTTGAAGAAAATGTCAAAAATAATACATATAAATAATTTATTACACAACACTCACATTATTTTACAGTTGCAACAATTAAAATAGCAATGTTAAGAGCGGTGTGTGCATGTGTGACTCCTTTCCATCCCATCAGAAACTGAATCAGGAGTGAAGCTGCTGGAATACAACACATGGAAAAGCTGCTCTACAAACTCTACCGCACTCACAAGACATATGGAGGCATTTCTTATTTTTTTACACAGCTCACACTGCCACAAACTGCACAAACAGCGAACAGAAAAAAGGGGAATATATATATAGGTGGGATCAGTTGACCCAGACACATGTTACTTAAAATCTAAAAAATAAAATCAGGGCATATCACAGATCACTCTGGGGTTTTGGACCCCGCTTTGAGAACTATGACACTCTTTGCTGCATATTGTTAACAGTCTAACACAAAAAATATTTTGTCAAAATGTTAACATTTCAAGCTTATTTTAATGGGACCTCCTACTCTGTGCAGTCTTGTGCAAATGTGGAAATTATTCAGTAAAATTAGCAGAAAATACCATATTTGCTCTCTGTAAAGGATGTGTTCATTATTTTCCATTTATTCATTTTCTGTAATTGCTTAACCCTTATCAGGATCCCGGGTACCCTGAGTCTATTCCGAGGTCTACGGGCACGAGGGAGGGACTCACCCTGGGCGGGAGGACACCCACTCCATCACGAAGAGAACATGCAAACTCCCCACACAGGAGCCGGATTTGAACCCCCAACCCTGGAGGTGTGAGGCACAGTGCTTCCCACTGGCACAGTGGGGCCAGTTGATTTCCAATGACAGGTTGTTTGACTGAGGTGCTTAACCTTTTGCATGTGCCTACTCTTCATTTTCCATGTTTTGGGGAATTCCAGTACACTCCATCCTGCTTCCTTTCCATTGTGAACCAGCGCTAGAAATGGTTTGTGCACAAGGGATGTCCTCGATTTCTAGGCAGCCCTGCTCTGTGCTATATGAGTCCTATTAAACACCACAGGAAGGTGAAGGCAGATTTTCCTGTACCACTCCTCCGCCAGCCATCAGTCACCGCTCTGCGGGCTGTGTAACTATGGTTACTGCATCCTAGACACCGAGGCCTTGCTGCATTCTTAGCATGTCGTCAAAGGCACTGGAAATCCCAGAGCTTTCTGGAGCGTGTCTCAGATTTGTGGACGCTATAAAGACTGAAAATGACATTTTGCTTGTTCACTATTTTAGAAGACTGTCTGAAATCTGTCAGAGGTGAATAAACAACAGAAAGGACCACACATTAATGAGGAACATCTCCACCTCCACCTCTTCTAGAATCTTAGTCTTCTAGCTCCTCTTAATTTTAAGTCTAGGCTTTCTAGTATGAGGGACATGCTTTCTTCACTATAGATAAGAGTGTCTGTCAAATGTTTTAAATGTAAATGTAAATTAATAACAGATCGCACCAGTTTGCATAAATTATACACTGATGGGCCAAAGCAGTGTGCTCACTCATAGATGAAGGGACGTCAAGGTCTAAAATACATGATATGGACAAAAGTATTGGGACACACCTGTTTTTCAGGGTTGGGGTTAGGACCCTTACTTCCAGTGTGGGACGATCTTAATGCTGCAGACAACAAACTTTGTGGACACAGTGCTTGGGGAAGAACTTTTTCTATTTCCAGCATGACTGTGCCCCAGTGCAAGCTCCATAAAGACTTGACTGGCCCGCAAAAATCCATGACCTAAACCCCACCCAACACCTTTTTAACTGGAATTTACTGGAACAGAGACTGAGAGCCAGGCCTTTTCAACCAACATCAGTGTCTTACCTAATAAATGCTCTACGGAATGAATGGGCACAATTTCTCTACAGAAACACTCCAAAATCTTGTGGAACGTCATTAAAGAACAGTGGAAGCTGTTAAAATTAAACCTGTAAGTGTATTGGTCAGGTGTTTTGGCCAATACTTTATACCCTAACATGTATATATCAGATGTATGTTGGGGAAATTGGGGGTCATAAAGATCTGACTTTGACAAGGGCCAGATTGCCAGGCCCAGAAAACTAGGTTGTAGAATTTCCAAAATAAAAGGCCTTGTGGGCAAGCAAGCATCAGAACTGGTAATGGAAGAAGGTCATCTCATTCGATACATTCCATTTTCTTCAGTGATGGCTAATCTATGTGGCTTTTACATGGGAAAGTGGTGTGAGGAGAAGACAAGCTGGTGGAAGAAATGAACTGTTTTCCTATGAAATCCTGCATCCTGCATTCATAAAATGGTAAATGTGTGCCACATGTTAACATACCCCACCACAGCACACAGTGTGAACAGTGTGAAACTCTTATCAACCATTGACGAGCAGTGTGTGGGGGATGGTATGTTGCTCAAGGGTCCTGGGATTCAAGACCTTCCAAATCACCGGGGCAACCCCCCTAACCACCAGGCCACCATGTGGACATCAACTTAGTAGCAATGGTGACTCTTAATGACAGTGGCCTTAAGGTGACACCCAACACAAATGCCAACTTCTTAATCCAGTCAAGCATCTGGAACAACTAGTCTGACCCATGGAGGCTCCACCTCTCAACTTACAGGACTTGGTGGTGCTAACAGAATCTTAGGTGAACATCCTGGTGAAAGACACCACAAGACACCATCAGTGGTCTTCTAGAGTCCATGCCTTAGTAGGTCGGAGTTGTTTTGGTGGCATGCAGATGACCAACAGCCTATTGGGCAGGATGTCGTGTATTAGCTCATGAGTGCATTACATTCCCTTTTATGCTTGGAATGCTAAATGCCTTAGTGCTCTGCTTTTACACTCATTTGTGTTTCTATGGTAATGGAATCACGAAAAACACTGATCATCGTTTGCACACACTGATGACATGATGTTTAGACTTTTGCTGTCTTCAAATGGCAACTGAAGACCCACCTCTTACCTGCATGTTTAGAAGAACTCCATGTCAGAAATGTACTTAACTAACTCTAACTTTACCCCCCAAAAATGTCTTCTTTGTGTGATCTGATAGGACCTCGGTGGAATACTTTAATCTCTGGTTTAATCTCAATTTCTCATTTTAAAAAACCCTCCCATCCCCATCCCTTCCTTACTTTTCTTTGACAGGTGTTGTGTAGGTGTACCTAGCATGCAGTAACTGAATAGCAGATGTTGATTTAAGTGTAGCTTTACAGGTTTAAGAAACAGGACTACCGGTACTTGAGCACTGATGTACGTCACTCTAGATAAGCGCGTCAGCTAAATGCCATAATTTTAAATGTAAATAGTCTTAAGACTCTAAGCTTTTTAAGTCTAAGCTTACTAGCATGAGGGACATGCTTTCTTGTGGACAACAAAGCACAGACGCAAGTCGCTTTGGATAAGAGCATTTGCCAAATGCTGGAAATGTAAGTGCACTGATGTCCTATAACGGCCTTCCCTAGCTTTTGAAGACATCCACCTGATTTTGGACTCATAGGCTGAAGACACTGTTGCTTTTCTTGTCATTGTCCTGCTGTGGTCAGTAGTTTGTGTTGGTACATGGCTTACAAACATACACCCCTTTAAATATTTTCAAATGAAGATTCTGTAGCCTATATAATAGATAAATAAGTAGATAGAAAGACAGAAGAACAGACACACAAATAGAGACAGACAGAGTGTGCTTGGATAAACTGATGGACAGAGAGTAAGTCTGAGATGCTTTTTGTGATCAGTACATCAGGACAAATAAATAAATAAATACTGATATTCGCATTATTTATGACTACAGGTGTTTTACAGTAATGATAAGAATATCATACAGGGTAGTTTTCATCTGTTTCAAAAGGGGAGGGTCACAAAGCCCAGGACCTTTTTTGTACAGAGATTCCTTCAAATAATACAATTAACAAATGAACATTTAAGCCGTCTTTCACACCAGACATCGTGGTCATTGTTTTCTACTTTTAATGCACGGAGCTCCGACCTGAGGCAGAGCCTCGAACCTCACAACACACAAGCACAGGGCTGCTGCCGAGCCTCAGCTGTGAGTCAGTTCTTATAGAACCTGTCTAAGGTTCGCTTCCTGATGTCTAGGGGTTAAAATTTAACTACTGCTCTGTTTAAGGTGGAACCAAAAATTTTATTAAAGAAGGAGGTAAATAAAAAGGTCCAGCTTTGCAGCTGTCTGTGTCTTTTCAAGAAGATAACTTCATTGCCATGACTGCTCAATGGATCTTCTTCTCAGGAGTTTTTAATGACAAAATGAATGAATAGATGGATGGATGGATGCATGGATGGATGAATTGAAGAGTTGAGGGACAGAACCTCCAACACTGATAAGATGATACACAGACAGAAAGACCGAGAGTTCTTTAACCCCTACACCCCTCCTCACCGTGTCGTTGATGTTCTGCAGAAGTTCCTTGCCTGCGCTTCTCCTGATCTCCACCCTGCGGCCCTGAGCGTCTCTCTGCCGCTCGATGACCCGTCCTGAGTCCCCTGGGCGCACGTTCTGCTCCCCCTCAGACTGCAGCGGACACAGCAGACCACAGAACCGGCCAGAACCAGGACTGGACACCGCTCCGTAAGACAGGGACATGGTAAAGGCCAATAGGTGGAGACAGAGGGACAACTGCAGAGGACTGTATAGGGCTGAGAAACAAAACAGAATACACTGCTAGAATAATAATAATAATAATTAGGAGAAGAAGAGGAAGAGGAAGATGAAGAAGAGGAAGAGGAAGAAGAACAGGAAGATGAAGAAGAGGAAGAAGAAGAGGAAGAAGAAGAAGAAGAAGAGGAAGAGGAAGAAGAAGAAGAGGAAGAAAAGGAAGCAGAAGAGGAAGAAGAAGAGGAAGAGGAAGAAGAAAAAGAGGAAGAAGAAGAGGAAGAGGAAGAAGAAGAAGAGGAACAAGAGGAAGAAGAAGAAGAAGAAGAAGAAGAAGAAGAAGAAGAAGAGGAAGAAGAAGCATTAGAATAATAAACATCATCATCACTGATAATTCACTTTATAATAAAATTTAGGATCTTATTAAACAAAACAGTAACTATCCAGTAGGGTTATAATAATATTGATAATAAAATAATAACGAGGCAATCTATTCCTTGATAATAATATTTATCATCATCATCATCATCATCATCACATTTAAGATCCTGTTACAATGCCAAGCCACTCTTTATTAGTATTTAAGCAATAGAAATACTAATTTAATAATAGCTAAGGAGAAAATCTTATTTTACATAACATTCCTTAAGTGAATAATAATTCAAAATACTTTGTATTCATTATTCAGATCCCTTTAAACATCCTACTCACTCTTAAGGTCTTAACAACATTAATAATAATGTAACGGTAGCTGAGGAAAAAATCTTGGTCTGCATGACGTTCCTTCAGTGGAGAATAATAATACAACCAAATGATTGTAATTGTTAAGATTATATTAAACAGCACACTCACTCTCTACTAGGACTGTAACAATATTATTTGGAATGTCGTACTACAAAATAAGAAAAACGCTTAATTTGCAGAGCATTCCTTCAGTGAACAATAATAATAATTTTATTATAATCATGTTTAAGAAAACATGCCAATCACTCTCTATAAGGATTTTAACAGTATTAACAGTATTAACAGTATTAATGCTGCAAAAAGGACAATCTTAGTCAGTATGACGTTCCTTCAGTTAATAATAATAATAATAATAATAATAATAATAATAATAATAATAATAATAATGATATTAATAGTCTTTCCATCACGTTTAGGCTCCGTTTAGTGTATCACTCACTGGTGGTCTGGTGGTCAGTGTGTGTGAGGCAGCAGGCGAGTCTCTCAGAGCGCGAGGAGGTAAAAACCGCACCCCAACACACTCACACACACGCACACACACACACACACACCGACGGGGAGGTGTAAGGACAGAGAGCGGCGCGTTACCGTGGAGAGCGCGAGGAGGAGCAGGAGGAGGAGGAGGAGGATGAAGATGATGAGGAGGAGTTCGAGACTGCTGGACGAGGCTCGTAGCGGCTGGGCTTGGCCGGAAGTGACGCGGTGCGAGTGGCTCACAAAAGCAATTAATCCACAAGTGAAGCTCCGTCACAGAGCGCGTGAACCCCACCAGAACCCTGCAGCTGCAGTTCCTCGCGCTCTGAAAAAGTCTGACCGCTCCCACTCCACTCCTTCACCTCACACACACACTCACACTCACCCC
>JBBJLR010020444.1:0-13180 GCA_037577145.1 Brachypetersius gabonensis
ATAGCTGTTGTTGATTTAAGTATAGCTTTACAGGTTTAAGAACAGTTGTGGACTACTTTAAGCACTGATGTACGTCTTTCTGGATAAGAGCGTCTGCTAAATGCCGTAAACGTAAACGTACTCCACTGGCACATCGATTCTCTTGCTGCAAAATACTGTTTCTACACTTGGATAAAACATTCAAGTGCTCATGGCTCTTTCAGTCACCCCAGAGCACAGTCACTCCACCCAGTACCTTCCACACGAACACAAACACATAGAAGTATTTAAAAATACTAGAATACTTCAGTAACAAACACTGCAATTAACTCCAGCAAAGCAGGAAGCGCGTACCATTTCTCAAAAACCAGGTCAGCCCAATTTCTTACAGCAGCGTTCGTCCCGTCTCTTCACGTCTGTTTCTGTACACAGTGCTCTTTGTTTGACTCGCTGTTTGACAAGCAACACATTTTGAGCAAATATACTGAGCAAAATTGGCATCTGTCAAAGTAATACCAGAAAGTGACCCAGCAAAACAGTTGTTTTCATTTTTTCTCCTCATATTCATTCAAAACTACTAAGAGACTGAAACCTAAGCAACCACAGCTTGTGCAGCTGTACAACAAACAACTCAAACACAGTGTTTTGTCTGCCTCTTTATTGTGAGTTCAACACCGGTATGTGTGTAATTATCTCTTTGTGAGGAACAAAGGTCCTCATAATGATAGGAACACTAGAACGTCTGTATAAATGCTGGACATCACAAGAGTTTTCAACAAAATACACCAAAAAACTAAAAAAGTTACAGAGGCTGAGGTTAGGGTTCACTCCAGCTGTAGTATTACTAAGGTACAGCATTACCAAGTTAATGGACTGTCCTCAGAAATGTAGTAATACCAATATGTGAGTGTGTGTATGAGGTAGCACTGACCAAGTCAATAGAATTTTCTCATAAATGCAGTAATACCAGTGTGTGTGTGTGTGTGTGTGTGTGTGTGTGTGTGTGTGTGTGTGTGTGTGTGTGTGTGTAAAGCAGTACTGACCAAGCCAATTGAACATCTTCATAAATGAAATAACACCAGCATATGTGAGTGTGTGTCTGTATGTATGAGACAGAACTGACCGTTTATAAAAGTAGCCCACTGTGATTCCCACTCCCAGTATGATGATGACAGCCATCATGAGAATGGCTAGAACATAGCCTGAAAAAAAGAGAGAAAGAGACAGACAGAGAGAGAGAGTGAGCCCAGGGCAAATCATTAGAGAGACAAAAAAATAATAATTTAAAAACAGAGTTGGCAGCCATCTCAAAGCCTTTTAGCAAATGTGTCAGTTCAGCATCTGCAGCGCCCCCTCTGGTCCAACTCTGCCACAGGCGTGCATGACTCGAGAATAAAGCCATGTTACAATACGCCAATCAGTTAAGTAGTGTTCCCACGTTCTTATGATGACGTCCGCCTATAACACACAGTAGACTGAAATATGAGAAGTAAACAGGTATAAACCAGGGTGTTCTCCTTCTCCAACCTACTTTTAATTACAGTTAGCTGTGAGAAAGTACCCCAGCAAATCACACGAGCCGAAATGTACATTTTCACATTTTAGCTGTTTCGATCCAAAATGAACAATAATTTCTGCAGTAGTGCTGTTTCAGTGATATACTTTAGTTAATGTAAAGCTTGCTGGTAACTGAATTTCCCTTTGGGATGAATAAAGTATCTCTCTCGCTCTCTATCTACTAACAGCAAGTTAACAATAATTTTTTGCTTCTTATTTTTTAAAATGACTGGAGCAATTCCATCCATCCTCCTTCCCCACTGAACGAGGCTTGGAATGACCTGAAACCAGCAGGGTGTTAGTCTTTAATGATGATTTCATTGTTCAATGGTAGAATAAAAGCTTCTCCTATTTGTTCAGGATAAGGACAGGTTTCCAACATTTTTATTATTCACATTATGGAGCTTTTCAAAGGCTTTACAGGCCCAATTGCCTCTCAACAACACACCTGTTTTTCAGGGTTTCAGCATAGCGAGATACTTTGGAAAATTTCATGCTTCCAATTTTGAGGACACCGTTTGTGGAAGAACCTTTTCTATTCCAGCATAACTGTGCCCTAGGGTCTGTAAAGAGGGTCTAAAAAGCGAGCTCCATAAAGACATGGCCGATGGGTTCAAAGTGGAAGAACTTATCTTTTTCTTAAATTCACAAACTGTTACTGATTTCCAGAACCCATGAGAACCGTTTAAGGAAGAAAAACTGCAAACTTTCTCATCACGTACACACAAGTATTTTGTTAAAACTTGTTTGAAGACAGCTTAAAAGAAACCTGGCCAGCCCGAAACAACACAGGCCTTCTAAAGTCTACACCCACACTCCCAGTTAATATTTTGGCACAAACAGATTTTCTACATTTGCGTGTCACTCCTCTAATATTTACTGAAAAATACACTCAATATTCAAATAAATCTTCAATATTTTCATTATCTGAGTTCCTTTATTGGCCTGACAGTTCATCACTACTATAAAAAGCCACCAAATATAATTATAATTATAATGTAGATCACCAGATATTCCTTTCCATGTTGTAAAGGAAATGTGTATCATTTGAAATATATGTTCCTTTATACAACTTTCCAATGCTTAGTAAGAACAAATATCTGCGGTTTATGAAATAAATGGGTGAGTGGTGAGGACCTAAGGTGTGCCAAAACTTTTGACTTGCCGTGTAGATGTCGGCCACCTAATCTGGAGCACTGGGGTGTGTGTGTAATCAAATCGCTCCCTCCCCGTCTATTCAATTTGCTCAGGAACGAAGGAGGAGTGGAGGCTCGGGGTCAGCTCTGGAATTTCCCCACACTAATCCAAGTCACAAGACTTACCCAGAGTGCCCAGGTCTTTCTTCTTTTTGGGTCCGGTCCTGACCAGCTGACTGACCCCCATCACTGGCTGCACAGGGGCCCCCTCCGCCGACGCGGGGAGGGACTTTGCTACCGTCTCCGCCCTGCCTGCGGTGGGCACCAGGGACGAGGCCGGGGTCACTGGAGTCGCTGCTTCAGTGGAGCTTTCATCTGTGGGTCAGAGGATCATTTGCCTGAACACACATTCAGACAGGATTTATGAGAAATAAAATAAATCCGTTTTTGTTGCTAGACACATTCTTACTGAACTACAGTCCATCGGTCCCCATCAGTCCGAGTCCTGTACTGTAAAACGTCTTCACTGATTAAAGAACAGGGCCTTCAGCATTGTTTACTAAAGATCTACTGAAAGAACACCAAGAATGAACACTGATCTTACATGTAGGACTTGATGAATAAAAAAAAAAAAAACCAGCAGTGTCTTTGTTGTCATTGCTGTCTGCAGCCTTGTCTTGTCTGGTGTCTGAGACAAAGCTGAGATTCAATTTCACTGCTTGAGCAGCTTTTAGATAAAATAGGCCACCGAGTCCCTCCAAGGGTAGAGGACCTTCAATATAATCATATGATCTTTTCAGAACTAATATTGTAAAGATCTGCAAGACGTAAAGAAGCCCTCCAACCTATGGAGTCTCAGACTGGCCCTCAAGGACCCTCAGATGGTCCAGATTTATGCTCCTAACAAATTTGCAACACCTTTAATATGGACCATCTGGAGTCTGGCTGATCAACTGGAAAATGTCAATAATTGTGATTTAAATGCAAGGTTATCTTTTCAGACTTGAGGCTTGAATGCAGTAATTATTTACATTCATGGCATTTAGCAGATGCTTTTAAAGTGACTTCCATTCCCTAACTATAGGGGGCAGTCTCCCTAGAGCAACTTGAGGGTCTAGCTCATGAACCCAGTGGTGGTGCTGAAGGTAGGATTTGAACCCATGACCTCTTGGTCCAGAGGCAAGTATCCTACCCACTAGGCCACCACCATCCCATCAAAAGCCTCTGAGTAATTCGGTCAAATTTTCTCCTTAAAACCTTCCACTCAAAAGTTACCACATGAAAAAGTTATGAAAGCACAGTTTTGAGATCAGCTTTTGGTCAAACATATACTGATGGGGCCCAAAAATATATTCCCTTCAGATTTTATTCTTTTACTATAATCAACATCACCTAAAAAAACAAAGACGACGCAAGCAGGTTCACTGTTCTGGACAGCGAATGAAATGCATTTTTAATGGAAAAAGAAATAATCATTCAGCCCTAAGCTCAGGGTGTGTGAGGACTGTTGCTGTAACCCATCACTCTTTGTTTTCCTGAGCCCTGTAAGCATCTGGCCTGACTGGAACATCTTCATGCTCCAGATGGTTTTTTTTTTTCTAGGTCATAGGTTGACTAGTGGTATTCTAATATTACAATAATATAAACATAATACTAGTATTCAGTCCATATTTTATAACACATAACATTCTGTACACTAGTGGTGTCCTTGTTCCCACACTGGTAGAAAAACACTGAGTAAGGTTTCCTTTAGTGTCACAAAGACAGTCCAATCAAATCAACCACTGTCAGGTTATCTGAGCATAGAGAAGAACTTCTGTGGGGCTTTATCAAGTCTAGCCAAAAAATGATCTGTGACTAATGCTCTCCACCTTGAGTGAGTGTAATGCAACACGTTTCAGGTAAAAAATCATCTGAAAACTAATGCAAAAATGATGTATCGGGCATCTAGTAGTATATTCATGCCCTTTTTAATTAAATAATAAAAAAAATTATTTATCTGTAGTATTTAAAGCCAGCATTTTGTGTATTTCATTGGTTTTGATGTCGATTATTTTATTAGATTTATTTCGATTTTTGCTATTACTTTCATTGCGTGACAGCAAAAAAAAGATGTGCCAATTACAATTTAATACATATTTAATTGCAGTTCATTCTGTAACTTACTATGTCATTGAATGGCTTAGATCATTACAAAAATAATAGTTTTGTCTTCCTGTGTCTGTGTAGTCATAACACAGGCAATTTCCTCCTGGATCTGATTCTGCTTCTGAACTAGAGGACGCTTTTAAAGGCACCCAGTCCTTCAGACGTCTGGTTCCGTTCACCACCTTCGTGAATAACTACCAACCACTTTAAATGGCTGTTTACATCTCAGCTCAAATCAGTGGCATGGGCCGTTAGCAGACAAGCTGAGCAAACACAAAGACTCTCGAGTGCTTGAGGAAACTGCTACAGGCAACGGGGCAAATGTTTTGCTTTAAAAAAAAAAAAAGTCAAGGCTACGCGTGGCAGCTTCAACCACTCTCACGTTGCGGCTGGAACCAGAACAACAACTCCAAGACTTCCTGACTTTTTCCACCCCCACCTCGTCCCCTTAAACGCCTTAAAGAGTTGTTTACCAACTCTTCTGGAGTTACACCACATGAGGTCAGAACGGACACCAGCCAATCATCTTCCGTCTCTGTGGAAAGCGTGCCTTGTTCAGCCAGTCAGGTGCAAGTCTTCCTTTGGGTCTCACACAGCTGCTAAACAAGTTTCCTGGTCGTAGTCTCTGAATGGAGGCCAAAGGGCTGGCCTGATGGTTTTGTTTAACTTGATCTTTCTTGGCTGACACAATGGTTAAGGGCAACATAAAAAAAAAAAAACTAATTTCACATAAAGGCTGACCAACCGGCCCACTAAACTCAATCAGATCAGGGAATCTTCTCTATGGTCCTTACTGTCCGTCCTTATGGAGATTAATCCACCGTAGTTTTTTGAAGCCTAAGTCTCTAGCTTTAACTGTTGGCCAAATAAAGCGCTGCAAGAGGATGCACTGCAAACTATGGTACAAAAAGTATTGGGACGTACATGTTTTTCAGGGTTTGGGCCAGGCCCCTTACTTCTTAATGCTTCGGCAGACTTACACATTTTGGACAACGGCATGCTTTAAACTTTGTGGACCCAGTTTGGGGAAGAACCTTTTCTATTCTAGCAGGACTGTGTCCCAGAGCACAAAGCAAGACCCATAAAGACATGCTGGAGGAGTTCAGTGTGGAAGAACTTGACTGGCCACACAGAGCCCTGACCTCAACCCCATCAACACCTTTGGTATGAACTGGAACAGAGACCGCAAGCCAGACCTTCTCGTCCAACATGACTGCCCAAATTCACAAGAATGAATGGACACAAAACACCCACAGAAACTCCAAAATCTTTGGTTATAGCTGTAAAAGGGTGGACCAACTCCATATTGAAGTCCATGTATTTGAATGCATGGTCATTAAAGTCATTGTTGGTGTAATGGTCATGCGTCCCAATAGTTTTGTTCATATAGTGTAGTTTACATCCAGCCAAACTTGCTGAGCTTGTGCGACATGGTCTTTAGAAAAAGAGAAACACATGTAACATTTTTGCAGTGTTGATGCTGAACAGGAGTTTCAGAGTTGAGTGAAGATACTGCGGTGTAGAGGAATGAACAAATTTAGAATCAGCACATACTGTGAAAAGTGTGGGAACAAGATACTCTCAATCAATCAACGGGCTAAGACATAATTAAAACGACATCTAGTTTACACCAGGTACCCTTGATCCAATGAGAGAATTTTAGTTTTTACATTCCAAAGAAGTTAAAATGGAGAACTTATATCAGGAGAATATATCAGGAGAACACATAAATACAGTCCATACAATCCATATTTAGAATCTAAGCAGCAAAAACGCAGACTTTCAGTCTGAACTGCACTTTAAAGTAGCCCCAATACAGGTCAGTCAATCAGAACTGAGATCATTTGCATGTATAAATGTCCAAAATGCCTTGGTCTGCTGAAGCATTAGGATTGTCTTTGACTGGAAGTAAGTGGCCTAAAAAGGTACAACAACAAAAACAAACGGTTCTTCAAAAGCTACCTAAAACTACACTAACCCCATAAGTGGACCTTAAAGTTAACTGCATATGAATCGCAAAGTAAAGTGAAAGGAATAAATCACGACAGGCTAATTACTTACAAAGCAAAGCCTCTTTGCAGACTCTAGTTGTGTAAACATGATAAGGCCCGACAATTACTTTTTGCAAACATATTTATAGAAAATCTTACTAAAAAACTGCATTGCTTACCTCTGTATGCAGAAATATTTGCACAATTTTAGGATGTTAACAATATACTCTGTAAAACTGCTGTGTACACGTATATAGCTGAGATGACGAACTTTATTCTGACTTTAATGGATCTGCTTTAGCAGCTACAGAGGGGACTGTGATGTAGAAAAGTGATAAACAGGGCTAAAATGGCTACCTTGGCATGAGTCAATGGCACACTCTTCTCTCCGGAGCGAACCATATGGTCCGGAAACGTAGCACCAGGGCCCGCCCGAGCCATCAGGGTTACGGCAGTAACTATGGTCCCCAACACCTGAAGAGAAAGGGACATCCCTTTGAACAATTCATTTAAAGATAAGGTTTGATAAAACATGCCTGTCTGACCTATATAGAGGCCAACATGAAAGAAGGACATCAATTATTCATTTGCCTTTCCTGATGGAATAGAGATATAATGAGTTCAATATCAAACAAATGTGTGTTTTCTTGTTGGTGTGTGTGTGTGTGTGTGTGTGTGTGTGTATACGCGCTCCTGCCTGAATTTCCATCCCAGCTCTCTTATAAACAATAGAAATCTCATGACTGGCCCATTCTATTATTAACACAGATATCAATGTAAATATTGATTATTGAATGATATGAACCATTTGAGGTTATAAAACAGACATACAAAATGGTATTAGATATGTTTACTATATACCATACAGGGCCAAAAGCTTGCTTGCTTTACATACGTTGCATGTTTACACCTGTGTATTCAATTTTTTTCTGGAATCAAATGTGTTAAGACAGTTTGCGCCCCTGTAGCTGCAATAACAGCCTTTGCTCTTCGTTAAGTGATCATTTGATTGCATTCAGCCACAAGAGCACTAGTAATGTCAGATTCTGACTGGATCACAAACCCAGTCCAGTTCATGCCAGAAGTCTGTCTGACCCTATGGGCATGGTGTCCTCGGGTTAATGTGCATCCTATTCTTTTCTATGGGGATTATTAACGGTGTGTGTGCAACAGAACACGTGGCAGCAATGGGTGCACACCTTAAAGCACCTGAAGGAATACTTCTGAACATGACACTTGTTTGAATGGAAGTTGGACCCTCACCTGTGTCTGAATCTGCATGGTTCTGGGGGTCGTAGTCTCTGGTTGTGTTGGCCCAGTTCAGGCAGAGCTTTCCTGAGGAAGATTCCTGCTGGGTTCCCCTGTACGCCACACCATCGGAGCCCCTTAAACACTCTGCAAGAATGTTCCAACATGTGGTGAGTGGACAGACTGATCACTCCTATGGAGAGCAGCAGCTCTGCGTGAGTGGCTCACATGGGCTGCCATTGCAAAACAACACAAGGACAAAGATGGCAGCAGTTCTGCAAAACAGGTTGATACAGATGCAGGACCACAACAAAACTTTACTTTTTAATAAAAAGTATCTTTTTATTAAAAAAATGACCTTAGTGGAAAAGTGTTGGCATGCACACGCTTATCTGTGAATTCTCTGAATGTTGCTGAATGCTATTACTTTATCAACGGCTGCTATTTATCTTATTTCTAGCCACTTTCATGAGCCATTCTGCACTACTGTTCTGCTGATACAGCACTCTAAATCTTACACACCGCAATGTGCTACACTGTTATTTGTTGCACTATTGCTTGTCTGTATATTAATTTTTTCCTTTTGTCTTATCTTTTTCTCTCTCTTGTTGCACTGAGCATGTTAATGGCAAGCAGGACCCTCTGTATAAGTTCTTTCGTATCTTATAACAAAAGTGAGGAAAACAACATATGGACTAAAATACGATCACGCTCTCTAAGAAAAGTTCTACAGAAAGAGATGTAGAGAGAACAAAGGGGGTCTCACCTTCGACTGGAGATGAAGAAACCACCCAAGCAAGGCTGAGGCAGAGCACCAGGTGTCCAGGCTGGCTCATTTTGAGGCTGGGCAGCTCCAGGCTGCAGCTCATTCCAACATCCAGCAGCCCGGAGTCTGAGATCCTGCTGTTCTCTGTGGTTTTCTGAACGCGAGTCTCCGCTCTCCTCTCTCTCAGAGTAGGGCTGCACTCGTAAACATCTCACTCCCCTCCCTCTCTCCCTCTCTCCCTCTCTCTACGTCAGCAAAAGGCTGCATGAAAACCACCCAGCAGGAAGGACTGCTCCATGCATGCTGCACAGGACAGCCTGTGTTAGTGATCATGCTGAAAATGCACACTTTAAAAGAGGTTTCCTTGATATGTGTGTGTGTTTTTGGTGGAATAACTGAATCAACCTCGATTCACTCCAGTAGCAGCCTTTCATTTTTCATTTTTAGATAAAAAAGGTCCACCGGCACATCGGCTCGAACTCAATTTCTTGAAGATCTTGACCAGAATGAGAGAACAGGTGTTGGTCTCGTTTTGAGGAACGACACTGTGCAGCAGGCTGTAATTCCGTCCATCACGGCGCAGTCCTGCCTTTTTCACACCCTGTTAAAGAAACCCTGTCCTGTTTTTACGTTTATGAAACAAAGAGTCATTTTAAAACGACTATATTCTTCATCTCTCCTGATATTTTAGAATTACACAGACCGTGACGTTTTTAAAGGACCTCTGCTCTGAATGTGATTCGTTCAAACAGCACGTCTTAAACGAAACACATATTCTTACGTCTCAGAAATGGGCGGAGATAGACTGATATTACAGCAGGATATATAGTATACTATTGTACATATATACAGTATATATCCTCCTGAGACCCGGCTCATTAATGCATGTCCACATGGACATTTTGTTCACCTGTATTTTCCTTAAGTGTTTGGAGATACCCCATCAAGCCCTATACTATTCTGCAGAGGCGATCCTAGGGTCTGTTGGGGGCCCCCACTTTACCCTATACCGTGTTGCCACTACCGTAGTTAAAACAGTCAGCTCTCGTTCGCCATCTATTGACTTGGGGGCCCCAAGAAGGTGCCTGCCCTGCCTGCTGACAAGATGCGCCTCTGCTATTCTGTAGAGGACATCCTGAGCTTTCCAGTGGTGTGTCATGTGAGGGGTGAACAAGGACTGCATGCTGGGAACAAGGACTGCAATGGCAAAACATACATGAGGTGCACCAAATGCAAGATGTTCCTCTTTTTAACCTAAAAGAAAACATGCTTCCAGGACTATCACAACTAAAATATCCAGAGGATGCTCTATGACTTATAATTCACTGTTGTCCTAAAATACATGTTCTGTTGTCCTTGCAAGGAACAAAAAACAGAAGAGTGATACTGAATTTTATTGATCGAATTGAATGTGTTCTTGGGTTAATATGTGCAATCTGTGGAGGGAGCGGAAGATCAGGGTGATGGCAAGAAGACCCTCCAACTTTAGGTTATTGCTAAAGATGAATGGGCAAAAATACCCGTGAGACTTGCAAAAAGCTGATATGCAATTATAGGAAGCGTTTGATTGTTGTAAATAGCCAATAAAGGCTTTTCTATTGATTATTGAGGAAGGGTATGAATAATTTGACATGCCACTTTTTGCATAATTGTACATAAAAGCTGAGAAATCTTTTTTTCCTCAATGATGTCTTTAGTACATCATTGTATTATGTTTTTGCATACACCTATGTCATTTCCCGTCTAAATATGACTTGCTGGTTGAATAAAATCAACTTTAAGTGAAAATTTGCCTGGGGTATGAATAATTTAGAGGATCATTATATATATATATATATATATATATATATACATAGTGGGATTTAGCCCAGCCCATTTACAATAGACCGTTTAGGATTTTTTTTAATGGCACATTTAGAACAGAATGTATATTTCCTACACACTAAGCAGGGGATGCAGGTTTAGGGAACGGCAGGTGCTTTAATTCATGCATTAAAATATGTGCCCTTTAAAGGATCTACAAAAGCAATTAGAAAGCACCTAATGAATTTAATATTGTGTATTTTTGTATCTGGTCTGTATGAATTGAGTTAATTAAATAGGCTCTTGAAGGCCGGAGTCCCCATGAACAAAATCTGACAGAGCAGTTATAATGTTCTTGTGAATAAACTAAGTATTTTAGCTTCTTTTCCATTTAGCTGAAATGTTGAGTGAAATGATGAAAATAGAATGGGAATGAGGGTGTTTGGTTTTGCTGTGTAAGAACATCACTAAACTGTAGCCTTCAGTGAATCCATCCTTATTATTTTGCATCTACTCCTTTATCCCATCAATTAAAAGCTCTGGTTCTCCCTTTAATCAAATTTGACTGACCCCTATGACGCGAAGGACCAAGGGGGTGGGGGGGAATATCCCCTTCCTTTGGTTGCCGAGAGGATTCGAGGCCAGAGAGACCCCTGCCAGTAAACACTGGCTTTTAGCTGAAAGAGAGAGAGCAGGATCTGGAGGGTCATATGACAGTCAGCAGTGGCCATTCAGATGCTGCAACAGCTGCCCCTATTCTCTCTCTCTCTCTC
Source organism: Brachypetersius gabonensis (assembly GCA_037577145.1). Taxonomy (NCBI): domain Eukaryota; kingdom Metazoa; phylum Chordata; class Actinopteri; order Characiformes; family Alestidae; genus Brachypetersius; species Brachypetersius gabonensis. The sequence continues at coordinate 11,402 of JBBJLR010020444.1, forward strand.
TCTCTCTCTCTCTCTCTCTCTCTCTCTCTCACTCACACACACACACACACACACACACACACACACACAGCTTTCTCTGGGACTCTATGTCAACATGTTTTCAGCTTTGCTTTCGTTTGCTCACTCTTTCTCTTCATGGCTGAAAATCTTTTCTGTCTGCTTATTCAACCCAGGACTCATCTGGCCTTAACTCATCGTATATAACGCCCCCAGCACATCCATGCAATTCAATTTGACATTTTACCAGAAGATCACAGCAACAGACAGCAGTTAAGTGTGCATTAGAAAAGTAGTACTGCTACTTTAGCAGGACAGGGCTGTTGATTGTGAGGGCACTATTAGTAATTGACAAAGTACTGGGGCACCTGACTATTACACCAACAAGGACTTTAATGACATTGCTTCCAAATACATAGATTTTAATATGCAGTTGGTCCTACCTTTGCAGCTATAACAGCTTCTGCTCTTCTTTGAAAGCTCTCCACAATATTTTAGAGTTTCAGCTGGAACTTGCGTCCATTCATTTTGCAGAGCATTTGGGAGTTCATGCACTGATGCTGACTCTACGTCTCGGCTGTGGTCCGGGAGGGAAAAAGTGTGTGTGTATGTTGAAGCGTTAAGATTACCCTTCACTGGAAGTAAGGGTCTAGCACAAACCCTAAAAAGAGACGTGTCCCTATACTTTTGACCATACAGGGTATATTAAACCAAAATTGTAGTGAAGTGAAATTATGGGTACTGGGTCAAAAAAATTAAAAATAGAAGCATGAAGTGAAAAACTATCGACATTTTCAACATATTCAAGTGTAGTATATACAATCTGCTCCATAATTATTTGCACCGATGCTTAAGAGGAATAAAAAAGATCCAAAAACTATGTGTGTTTATTTAGCACAATTAAGGAGAGGTTTGTTTTGAATCCGAGAGCCCTGGGATATCTTGTACGTTCCCTCCCTGGAGTCCCAGGAGACTTTTGTAAATGAAACATCTGGCTGCGTCTGCCAGAAAGATAAAACTGGGACACGGTTTGATCTGAAAGTTGTTGTGAAGAACATATGTGTAAATATGTGTAAATTCATACAAAATGCTTTAGTGACTACAGAAATGAGCTTTGGCCATCCCAGGACCCCCATCCCAAGAGAAAATTTAGGAGTGGTCTTGGATCACAATGTATTCTCCAATCTCATCAAGCACCCCATGGGAACACAGCCTGATCTCACATCAGCAATAGAAGCATTCACAGTATTAAATGCGTATTAAATGCACTGGTGACAAGAGTATGTCTGGAAAAGAATTCTTTCCTTAGATTAAATTCATTTCACGTAAACTCAAATCAGTAAAGGATATTGTAAGTGTAAGATAGAGCAAATTAAACACAGATACTTTATGGTGACCCTCCATTTCTCAGGTCTTTCCTTCCAACTGCGGTCAAACAAACACACACACATCCAATACACCATGGACTGATAGGTGGTAGTTTCTCTTATGTGCAATATTTCTTTATAATAAAGCCTGAAAAACAGGTGTGTCCCAATACTTTTGTCGATATTAGTATATATACAGCTTTTCCACAAGCAACGCTTGTTGACCCAGATTTTGCTTTAAAATTGTGGACGCAAACTACCATAAACTGGGCTTATTACAGCATTCTGCATAAGGGCAGTAGTCATATATAATTAGACCAGATGGCCAGCTTCCGGCACCACAACACACACACACACACACACACACACACACACACACACACACACACACACACACACACACACACACACACAC
>JBBJLR010020474.1:0-13176 GCA_037577145.1 Brachypetersius gabonensis
ATAAAGACCTGCTGGAGGAGTTCAGTGTGGAAGAACTTGACTGATCCACACAGAGCCCTGACCTCAACCCCATCCAGTACCTTTGGGATGAACTGGAACTGAGATTCTTTTCTTTGTATTATTTGTGTGTAAGTGTCTGTGTGTGGTTTTCACAGTTTGAAAACCAGCTACTATTTACATAATTTGGACATTTAAATCCTGGTAGTTTATGATTAGCCAGTTCATCTGGTGCACTGACTTAGCACACTTCAGCCAGTCATCATGAAATACTGTTATTTACTACTATGTACCACGATAAGACCACTGTTGACCAGGTGGTGGACATTCCATGGTAATGCATGTGGCACTAGGACAAGTATACCAGGCTCAGAGGAGCTGCTGGAGTTTTATACATCCCAGAATCTGTGACATGGCTGAGACTGGCAGTTGCTAACTAGCCAAAATTTCAATTAACGTAAGTAAAATGAGTCAGAGAGGCCAGTAAGAGGAAATCCCAGTAGCGCTGCTGTGCCTGATACACTTGTAAACACTACCATCCCCCTCCAATGTCAGTGTCACTGGTTTGTGGTCCACCAGCCAAAATTGGGAATGTTTCTGAATGGTGAATGTTTCTGTTTGCATTTTATATTCTTACCTGATAGTTTGAGGAAAACTCTAGCCTTTTCATACCATAGATCACTTTTAACAAAGCAAACATATTCTCCTCTGTCTGGCAGCATGAGGTTCTCCAGTTTCAGAGAGACATCCCCTTTCTCCAGGTCTCCAGCCAGGTTCACTCTGCCCTGGTACCGCATCGCCCCAGTACTCCCCTGGATCTTTAGATCTTTGTACAGGAGAATTGGGTTTGCTTCATCATTAGGGCCATACCAGCGTATTTCATATTCCTTACAGTCCATTGAAGGGAAAAGTTCACAAGGCAGAACAACTGATGATCTTAACTGTCCAGGTATAGAGCTGTTAGGAACCCGCAAGGAGAAGATATCTACAAGAGATCCACAAAAGTGAGCGTTTATTTGTATGTAAAGAAACAGGATATAAGTGGTGACATGAGTAAATTACCTGTATTTGCAGGATGGAGATGACCAAACAGCATCAGTAGAACCAATGTAACTGTTAATGGAAAATATATATTTTACTTAGTGTTTTATTTTGGCCCACCAAGTAGTATCAGACCATTGATCAGTGAGTGTGTGCATAGGTAATTAGGGGTATGGACTAGTTACTCAGCTCACAAGCCTGTGCACCCAAGTGAAGAGCTGGATGTGGTTAGAGTGGGTTATGATAAATGTTGGACATTGCTGTGAAGACTTGGGTGTTTGTTAGCAAACTTAGATGTATAGCTCCAGTGATGGACTTAGAAAGCAAAGTTTGGACACCAAACATGTGTTGGGTGTTATTACTCTTATTACTCTTCTTCTTAAGAATTTTTGTTACCCTTTGCGCAAAAGTAACACTAGTAGAGACATTAAAACACCACTAGAGGGAGCTTAAGGAGGCTTTCAGCGATCACAATAAATTTCAGTGTGTAAAGAAGGGACAAAATGAGTCTTAAAGTATAGTTCAGTATCAGTACCTGCGTGTGTCCGGGCCATCAGTGAGTCGGGTTTTCTTGAATTAACCTGTAGAGACGTTAGACCCAATATTCTAATAAACATACAGTAATCAACTCAGACACCAAGAGGCAAAACGAAAACTGCAGCACACTCTTCGATCAAAACAAAATAAAGCAAACACTTAAGTGTGTAAGTAAAGCTGTTAGAGCTGTCTCCACTTTCTACAATACTAAATGCACTGAATAATACTGGGAATTTATTAAAACAGACACTAGCGGCAGCAATCACAGTTACGGACATGAAGGTCATTGATGACAAAAAAACAAATGAAGATATGCATAGACAGTACTAACAACATTTTAAAAACATGCATACATAATATTTTACAAACACAGTCTGCAGTGCATGCCTCTATTACCATCTCACGCCCTACCCCAGCTTCATACCGCCGACACAGCGTCTTACCCGAAGCACTTTCACTTTCACTTTGTTAAGAATCTAAAGTACCCTAACTTCTGTTATAAAAAGTGCTAAAATGTTCAAGTAAGTGTAAATCTGAACCTTAGAGTGAAATACAAAGTCGTGTTTTGGTCTCAAGTGAGTTGAATGGTCTTCTGTAGCTACAGATTAAACACTCAGCCTACCTTCGTGGGGGCGGGGGGCAGTGAGGCGTGACGGAAAAGGGGGTCGAGTGATCTCGAAGAGCTCCAGAATGATTGAAGAGCTGCTGACCGAGCCAACCTGTTCACTGATGATCTTGTGACGACCGAGATGTCTTTAACAGAACGTGTTCAGCTGATTTACACCTGTTCAGAACCGCGAGCTCACCTGGAAGCACCCGGAAGAGGCACGCGGGGGAGCTCGTGGGGGGCAGGTGAGGGAGAAACGCCGCCCACGAGTCTCCAGTGGGCGTGTGTGTGTAACAATACACATATACAAAATCTGTTTCTCATTCTGTCGAGGTAGCCATGATACATTTTAAGTTCTTTTAGCGGACTCTCTTGCGGTTTGATAACTAATATTCCAGCTCAAATTCCGACCATGGGAAGTAAAAACTGAAATATCCATTCAGCTAAAGTCGAGGCCATTGCTTAGGAGAGAAGCCCGTTTCCTATAAGCCTAATGCTTTAACATAAAAATGCACCTTCTAATGTCGTCGGATTTCAGGGCAGTAGACTTGATAATATAAATTCACAAATCACGATGAACACAATGCTTCATGATTTAAGACTCTAAGTGACTACTACGAAGAGTAATATTCATTGGAATGCTGAATCGCTAACCGCAAACTATCTTTACTGGGAATAAAGCTAAAACTGTGAACGTGGTCGGTTAATGGTTGGTTGCTGGGCTACCCTGATTGGTTAATGAATCTCATTAACAGCATATTATTGGACTGTTTTCCTCTGTGTGTGTGAGAAAAAATCAAACAGGGAGTTTAGCGGCTTTTTTCTCAGGCAGGGGTGAGTCCCAGCTGACAGGTATCTGTAAGTAAAATAAACTCATTTAACTATTCACCTTAAAGCAAGTAAAAATGGGTAGTTAAAACTATAATGTTATACTTTTCAATTTATGTGTGACGCTGTTTCTGACAGTAGTATGTACCTCTAGCTATGCTAGCCAGCTAACTTTAAGTGACACATTTCCAGTACAGGGTTTCAGGTAAGTTCAACCTTTTTAATGATATATCACCCCATTTGTTAGCAATATCTTTGAGCAGAGCCAAAGTTTTACAATATCTGTTTCAGAGCAAGCTAGTTGCATACATGGACACTTTTGTTTATCTTGGTGACTGTTGGGGTAATCAAAATGAATTTAATCAGTTAATGTGAGTTTCCACGAAATATAACCAGTATAAAATAATGGTAGTATCATAAACAATTTTAAGCATTAATGCTTTTCGTACAAATTTTCATTTTGTATAATTTGTATAAATATGACCTCAGTTTACTCAGACCACATAATTATAGTGACCAAAATAAGGCATGAGTGAGCCTAAGAGCTAAATACCTTAAGTAAATTTATTAGCCCAAAATACGACCGCTCAGTTTTTTTCAATTCAGCCTCAAAGTTTCAAAGTTGATCGTGAAATGTATTTTTAACTTTTATTTAAATTTTTGTTGGTGAAAATAAGATAAATAAAGAGAATTGGAAGAAAATACAAAAATGTTGTCAGTTAAGCCAATTTCTTTTGTATGTTTATTTTTTAATTTTAGAATTAGAATTTGATTTACAGACATTTCAACTGGGCTCAGTTGAAGAATGAATTATAGTGAATTTCACACAAGAAATGTGTTTTGGTTTATTTCAAAATCTGAAAGATGTACAGTATATATAATTTTAAATAATACTAAAAGTTAAATAATACACCAAAAGCTCATAATTAAAAAATGACCTACATATCCCCAGCTAAGTAGTACCCCAACTATATAATATAAGCAAAGCTTCGAGATCCAGAGTGGCATCTCTTGGGCTCTGCTCTGTCTCTTTGGTGTTTTGGCAAGAGAGCCCAAGCCAAAACACCAAAATAAAAAAGAAGACTCCCATGAAATTAGCAGTAGATAATAAAATGTATAACTAGCAAAACAGCAGGAATGCTGGGAAGATTTATTCTCATGGCACTATTTAGAAACTTACAGCTAGTTCACATTAAGAGCTAGTTCTCACAGAACTCTCGCTGGAACTCACAGCAGAGTTTGGTTTGCCCCCACACTACAGTGTTTTAACACAACACAGTCTATCTACTAAATCTGCCATGACTGATGTCCAACTGGTGAATTAGCTGCAAATGAAGAATTTTTCAGGTTATTAAAATACCAGCTTTGGTGCCAGTTACATGACAAAGTTAAAAAATAGCAGCATTTTAGATGCAAGTTGGAGCTAAACAGGGCAGGAAAGTAGATCTCTAGGGCAGGGCTGGTGACCACTGCCTTTGGGTAACCTCATATAAATCTAATCATAAAATGAGTTTACAGCTCAACTTTGATGAGACGAGTAAAAACAGTCTTTGTTTAAGGATAAAGATCAATAAATGATTGATTGATTTACATGCCAATGGTGGTTAAAGTAGCATTCAGTTGGTAAGACACTGTGACCTCATGCACTTCATTTATGTTGTAGAGTTCGTCACATCTCACACAGTTTTTCTGGCAAATTGCGATAGTATGTTCAGGTGTGTCTCCAGGGCTCAACAGTGGAATCAGAGGCTGTGTTGAATCCACATCATAGAAAGTGTAGAGATGTGATCGTTTATCGCAGTCGTAAAATGACAGTGTGTCTTTCTCACAGTCTAGAAACACTCCCAACCTTGAGAATCGATCTCTCGCTAGAATGGGGGTCAGAGATGGGTCTTTAACATAATAACCTTTGTCTTTCTCATAATGAAGAATCCAATAGTCGTTCTCTGGAGTTAAAGGAACATTCTTCTTTGTTTCGTTGGTCACCCCCACATACCAGCATGTTGGGCTTTCTTCCCTCTTGCCTATTCTTTTAGTAGGGTGTTCCGTCAGTCCCGTTATCTCCCAGTAGTACCGCCCAGAGCAGATTCTCTCTTTACACAGAACATGCAAAGATCCTGCCTCATCACTGGCTTTTGATTTACACTTTACACTCGAGCCGTCCTTGGCCACTTTCAGAAAACCTGCTGTTGATGCATCTGGCCTGACTGCTACTGCAAAAAAAGATTTAATCGACAAATTAAAACTTTTTAATTCATCAATTATATTAAGAGCTTAGAAAACATACATCAGATGTGACATTAGATGTGACACAAATGTGTGAAGATGGAAACTTAAATCACTTTAAACAGTGTGTGGACAGCAGTGAAAAATGTATGTGAAACAATCCCTTATAAACCTGAAAGTAAAACAAAGCAGTTTGAGTCTTTAAGGAGCTACAAAATGCTGATATGCACCATGAAGTTTTGTTGTATTCACTGGTATTTAATTGTATAAACATCTTTGGTTAAGTCTTATCGGTTGAATGCACTATTACTGGTTAATTCTTGCTATGAACATAGTGAGGAAAATGCATGTTTTGCATGTTTTTATTATTGTTTTTTCCAACAAATAAAATTTGATTATTGCCATTTTTGATAACCACAATTTGGAGAAACTGTTTGGTTGTGTAACAGCTTCAAGAAACATAGATCATTTTATACTTTATTTCTCTGGAATTGGATTCTCCAGGAATGTTTTGTTCATTGAGCATTAAGTCAGAAAGCTGGGTGAGAACAGTGCTTTTTAGTTCTTTGCAGTTTTTTGTGTTTGCTGTTTTTAGTGGCATTAAGAGGTTTTTGAATCTTTTTGAGGCAGACACTATTCTGAAGCTGAACTGACTACACTTTTGAATTCTTTGGAAATTCATGAACTAACTGCTGCGTAAACAGCTAATTTACATAAATGTGCCTATTCAGCTTCAGGGCTCGCAAAATTTCTTAATCCCTGGTAGCCCTTCGGACATGCACTCCAGTTTTTGGTAGCCCGAATATAAAATAAATTATTTTTAATGTATAATATTGTAAAGGAAAAAAAACATCAATCAATGTTAAAACACAAACAACAACTGTATAAAATTACAATCATCGACTCAAATATTTGGTTCTAATTGAACAGAAACAAAATCACTATTAATAACGTGATTGGGACGGGACTGGAAAAAATGTAAGGGGGAGTAGGCGGGACCGGGAATCATGATAACACTATGATAACTTTAAACAGATATATACCTTTTAAATAAATAAACTTATTTTGAACTCCATACTAGTTGTCCTGTCTCTTTATGTTCTCCTCCTGTTTGCTTTGTGCAGCCGTGAAGTGAATGGCGTGCACCACACACCCGGAACAGCAGGTGGCGATAGTCCCAACCACCAATAGTGTAAGAGAAGAAGCACTTTTTAGAGAGAAGGGGGTAAAGGGGACCTCCTCTGTGGGAAGTTTTAGACGCGAAAATCATGTCTGAAAATAATACGCCACTGGTGCTCACAGATATTTCTGGGCGGCCTGAAATAACTAAAGTTTTTAAACATTGAGAATGATGGCGTGAAAACACAATACGCTGCAAGACTTGAAGACAAACGATTAAGTTCTACTCAGACTGTGTGTGTGTTTATGCATGGATGGATTATTTGCATAAAATTCAACATGAAACACACTGGATTTTTAAGATGACTTTCAGTTCAATAAAATAAATTACATTTTGGATTTTTATTCAGCTAAGCTGGGCTTGCTGTGATCTGTACTGTAGAATTTTTTTACTGTAACTGACCGATTCGAGCAGAAAAACAACACGGGAGTGGGATGGAATGGGAGTCATTCTGCTGGGATTGGGACGGGATTTTACCCCAGTTTTTTATGGGATGGGATTTTTTTTTGTGGGAGTAGGATGGAAGAGGTTTAACATTTTACTCCCGTGTCACCCTCTAATACACAGTTCGCGCGATCGCAAAGGGAAAGTAAAAAAGTGCGAATTCAAACACGATTTCAATATTTCACATACTGACAGCGGCTCATCGATGCCCGAAAATAAATTAATTACTCAGCTACATTTGCGAAAGAACCCAAAAGCAATGACATATTTTTCCTTCCTATGATAGCCCGAGAGAGTTTGGTAGCCCGACTGGAAGACACACTAGACCCGGAACGTCGGGCTAGCGATTTTGCGAGCCCTGACCTTACAATACACATTATAACATTATGTGAGAGTTACAATGAGGTTTTTACCTTTGTGTTTAAGCATCGTTTCCCAGTCTGCAAAAGGAAAATGAGGAATTAGTGCTCTAAATGGGAGTTTTTTTTATTAGAATGAATCCAAGTGGATATTGAAATTTACCTGGAATTTCTGTTTCTTTTTCTGTGTTTGTTTCTATGTCAATTTGGTGAGGAACTGTTGGTCAGAAAAAAATCATCAATATCCTCTTGTTAAAAAGGTGTATGAAAATAAATTGAGAATCAAAAGTCAAAATGGAAAAAATGTACTGCTCATCCACATTATTCATTTTTCAGTGTCTGGAAAGCACTCTATACTCCCACATTTTCAGTATCGCATATTAGAAGTAATTCTACACATTCAGTGAAGTTGAGGTCTGAGTCTGTTGTTCTGAGAACATCAGCAGTTTGTTTTGATTCTTCTTTTTCCATCAATAGTTGATTGAAAAGCTACACATTCAGACTCAGAGTTGAGATGTTTTGTCACAGTGATAGAAAAGAACAAGACAATTGAGTTAATTGTCATCACAACATTCTAATTTGTAATTCAGCTCATACTAAGAACACTTGTGGTCTTGGGTCACGTCATGACATATTTTGTCTCTCGTCTTCTCACACATACATCTGATTGTATCTGATTGGTCACACATTAAACAGTTCTGTGAGGTCTTCTGTAACATTTTCTGTTAAATATGGTTCCTGCTTTTTCCATGACACTGAAAAATGACTACAATTAAATAAATTAAAGGGTGATCCATTAAATATTTTGAAAATGAACAAATAAAGGGAAAATGGAAATGTAGTGAAATGCTTTTCATGTTTACTCACCAATAAGACATTCTTGCTCTTTTAAATGAACATAAAGAGGAGCAGATTTAAAATAAATGTTTTTTTATTATTATTTATACATATTAACTTTCAAAGAATGCAAATTTATTTTAAATTTATTCACACATATTGAAAATCCTCTGAAGTGCTGATTACTTTCCCAATACAGGAAGACTGACCTATTTCTTCAAAATGCATATTTGTATAGCAGTATGGTGCGTCACTGCAGTGTTTTCACTCTATAATTACAAAAATTCTTTACGCTATACTGAATCATGGGATGTGGATATTTCGGAAGACTGGGACCTACGTTCCAGAAAGTTTTGGCGACACTTTTTTGACGTTTTTAATTTGGTTTAACTGACTACCAAGAAGCAACTATTAGAACATAATTAAATAGGAGTGCAGAAACTCACCTGTTGAAATGGTCTCTTTTGGAGAAAAGTAACCTACGTTTCAGAAATATACCAGAATTTACAATGTTTTCTGACGGTGTGAAGCTTTTCATTTGATTGAACATTTAGATAAACACTTCTTACCTCTAATCTTTGGAATGACAAGGATTGCTATTACAGTGATGGCCAACAAAGTGATCACCAATGTGATGATGAAGGCTTTCCATCCTGGAGAAAAGAAATGGGATGTTTGTTCTCAGAAATCAGTTTAGAAAATCTCATACTGATGGGTACGAAGGTTACCTGGTTCCATTGTGGCAGAAGTAGGTTGGAGTAGGACTCTGCTCTCTCTTATCTCTTTATCAGATAAACCCACAGAACAGGAGATCCAATCAGATTCAGAGGGAGAGACCAGCAGCCAAGAGCTCACGTTCACCAACCCTTTAGAGTCTTTGCAGTGAGAGAGAGGGGTGGAGGCAGGAGGTTTAGTGGTTATTAATGATGGCTCAGTTTACATTATACAGTTTATTTAAGATTATTACATGAATTTACCTTTTTATTATTAGTTACAGTATGTTTTGTTTTCGTTAGTGTTATTGCATCAGCAATCACATTACTTTTCTTTTTAAGTTTTATTGTTATTTTATTCCACCCATGTTTTGGCACCTTTTCTCCTACAGTATTTTAAATATAGACATCTAACATCAAAACGTCCCTTAATATCCCCTTCGGTACGCTTGTACACAGTTAATCTATCAGATGCTCAAGGGCCAGTTATTGATTGTTTATAAAATACTAGAAATATATTTCCCTCTGAAATATATAGGGAAGCGACAGGACGGTCGAGTCGCCTTTAAAATGTGTGCTGGAGAAGAAAAACACGGAGCAAAGCGCACAGCAGCCTCATTAACAGACTTTGACACTAAAGCTCAGGTTACAAATTTTAAAAGAAGAGACGTGTCTCACTGTTTGTTGTGAGTTGATTCTAAAATAATCAGCCCTTGAAAGTCTCTACATTCACTTTCGGCCATCCTCAACCTTAAACGACTTAGTAAGAGGCAGAACGGTAGCGTACTTGCCTCTGAATCAGAAGACTGTTCGTTCAAATCCACAGTGCAAGATTTTTTTTCCCCGCAAACTTTTTTCCCCCCCAAAAAAAATCTGTATGTCTCCAAACACTGGTTTTGTCAAAACCTTGCCATCACACCTCATATAATCTCTCAGAAATGCATCTAGTCATTTGTTTACCTACTTTAAAAATAATAAAAAAAAAGAGTTAAGAATTGGCGCATCTAGTTTGTCAGAACACTGCAAGATATTTAATTGATTAAATCCCATTTAAGTAGATTATTCTGTTTGTTGATTACCTCCCACTATCAAAATAGTCATTTTGCAGCAGCCTTGCTCTAAACCTTATTCAGAACACGTTTCTGTTAACACACACAATGGCTTCACTGTTGTCAGTGCAGGTGGTGCCACTTCAAAGGAATATTCAAGTGAACTGCTCTGCCTGGTGTTGATTTAGACGTGCACGGCTATTTTAATACACTGTATTCTCCCCATACAAAACAAACAAACCCCAGCCAAATTCTCACCGCCTTCACATTACATGCTTACAGTGTGAAGGTCTGGGTGTCACAGGTCTCATTCCATGTTTTGTTTTGGGTTTCTGATCATGTGTTTTCAGAGGAGTCACGATTGTGGAGACAGCTTGAAGTTTATTTGAATATTTCTTGAAGGACCTTTCTCCTGTTTTAAAGGTGTTCTTATAAGAGTAGATTCTTAAAGCATGTGGAAAGTCAGTTTCTGGAGCTGTGAAGTTATCTACATGGAGAGGTTTGAGTGAATCTCGTGTTCACTATGATGATACATTTTTAAACTTTTATATGCACACCTGCTTTATTCTGATCAACACTGTTCCTGAGTTCTCTTCCTCCATTGTCTCTCCAGGTGACTGAGGGCTTTGGTGACCAGCCGTCTGATGCACAGGTAACATTCACCTGGCCTCCAGCTTTGATCAATGAGAGGACTGGAGGAGATCCAACCACTAGTGTGAGAAACACAGAATGGGGTAATTGTACACTGAACAAGTGAAGACTCTAAACCTGTGGTCGTTGGTTCAGAATGTAAAGAACAATCTTTTGTAGCTGCATGAATCCCTCAAATGTAATACTGAGGGTCAGTGCAGAGGATCCCATGTGTGGTGAGATGAGTCCATCAATATCCAAAAAGGAGAACTAGAATGATGATTTTGTTCACTTTAAAACTGATATTTGATAATTCCAGTCGTAAAATCTGATGGTGCTGCAGATACATTACCTCCACTCGCACATCTGAGAAGGTCAAACATCAATAGAACAGGCAGAACTGTTAATGGAGAATACTGTTAGTAAATTATTTGTAGGTCATTATATTTACTAAAACTACTTCCAATGAAATATTTCAAGTACTTGAACTTGACATAAGCTTGCCGTAAACATATGAGTTGTCATTGCTTGGTCTGCAAACCAAACAAGGTTATTGAAACTACTACTATTAGTATTATAACTGGTTCTGTGACCGGCGCAGAGACAATGTCATTTCACATGCTAATTTATGTCAGAATATCAAACATTATAGTTTCCACCATGACGATTACTGGTAATGGTAACATGGCATGTTAATCATTATAATCAATCATGACATCCTATGAGATCTGTTATCTCAGTGTTATGTTTGCACAGTTTATATTCATATTTCCATACAAAAATACGTTTCCATAGCGATTACTACATCCTACTAACGCTTCTCACACTACTAAGAGTCTGTTTTTTCTGTATAAGAATGTCCTGGACTCGAGATTCTCCTTTGAAAATGTTTTTTAGGCTTACCTGTTTTTATGGCCATTTGTGCAGCGAGTCTCTTTTCAGTGAAAGCTATTTGAAAAACAAACCCAAAATATTGATTTAGTGACTTTTAGCAAATTTCCCACTTGCGAGACTTTATCTTATCTTAGACATACCAATGCATTTTTTCTTGTGAAAAACAATAAACAAGTTCTGCATAGTGTGTATTTTCACATAGCATTCTTAAACCTAATCCCCCACTGTCAGGTCTGTACTAGAATCCATTCTATTTGTGTAATATCTTTCAAACAAGAAACAAAATATCTAAAATATTTAAAAGGATAAAACTCAAAAAGAGTAAAACATGATTCATTGTTTTGGATTCTGTCAGGGAGCACATTGAGAAACCTTAGAAATACAAATTATAAATACACAGCCATAAATACACAGCCTACCTTGAAGGTGTTTGATCCAGGGCTGCACTTGCAACTGTCACTGCAACTGGAAAGATCAGGAAGGAGTGAGCAAGGAAACTGGGAAAACATCCAAGGGAGGATGAAATGCTGTGACTGGTGTTTTCTGCTTGGTCTACAGATGAAGAAACGTATTGACAATTCTGTGGAATTTGAGAAGGCCATTTATTAACTGTACATTTCATATCAACACTTTTGGAGATAAACATTTTTGGTGTAAAAACAGACAGTTTTTCATAGAAAACTGTTGATTTTATCGTGCCAGTAGCCTGCATTTTCCAGACTGCCAATGCGGTTTGCCATTGTATATCATGTTACTGGTAGTAATACTAGTTGATCCACAGCTCCTGGTCATCTTCCACACAAGATAGAATGTTTCACTTATGCCTAATATAAAATAAAATATCTCCCATCCAGTGTGCAATTATAAAAGAAACCTGTTAATATGAGGCTTATTTTTGGCTTAAAATCTTAAAATCTGGTGGTGCTACAAAGGCATTACCTGCACATCTGAAAAGGACAAGCATCATCACTGAATTGATTACTGGTCAACATGGTTAATAGATCCTACATCATTTTAAAAGCAGTAGCTGCAGGAACCTGCATAGAGAACTAGATATGTGCATTTCCTAAAGACAATTTAGACTGATTACCTACAGTAAGTAATGACCATGTGGCTGTGGTGGTATTGCAGGTGTCTTGCAGAGTCTTATAGAGTGCTACTACAGTGGTGGTGTATTCTATTTGCTATGTTGCTAAGTAGTTGTAGAAGAACAACAAAGAAACTATACAAATATTGAGCCAAGTGAGGCTTTTAACTTCGTATACACAAAATGTTCTTTGGAATACACAGGAATATTAACAAGGCAAGTTGTTAACAAGGCAACATCCTGGACTGCTTTTCTAGAAATATAGACGCTTACCTGCCTCACCGTTGCTTTAGCCACGCCCACCTGCTTAGGAGCAGAGGCTGAAATATGAGGATCCAGCAGCCCATTCAGAACTAGACTGGAGTTGCAGGCAGTGCTGCAGGACAGGTTTAGCTGTAGCATGTTTAAAGATCCTTCACGTAGTATAAACAAAAATGAACTGCTACCTAGACTTAATCAGGAAACGTGTAATACTCATTACACCAACCGGGTAGCTCAGTTATCACAAGTAACTATGGATTCATTAAATTACCATTTTTACTGGACAGTGCACGCAAATTGGCCAAGACACATTTGATGTTTGGTGTATGTCCAGCTCTGGAAAGGACAAAGAGACACTGCAGTTTATGTTTAAATCAGCATCTCTCTGAGTGTGAACCTGTTCCAGTGCAGTCTGTTAAACTCCTCCACAAACACCTCCTTCTGCTTTATGAGGGACTGATCAGTGATCAGCTGAATCCCATCTTA